>OX155963.1:31654993-31836761 GCA_944548615.1 Micropterix aruncella
TTTTATTATTTACCTCATAAATTTTACGTACCTACTAAAAAAGTAATAAAAAATATATTTGTAAAACTTTTCCATAATTGTTTAATTAATTTATTTAAAATCACCAGAGTTCGTCGGTCGTTTGCAATATTTAAAAAAAATATATATTTTTATAACAATAATTTGATGTTTTTGATAACATTAAGATGCTAATGTCTCAAAAACATGGAAAAAATATGATTTATAAATTATTCGTGTTCGATAATTTATAAAATGATTTTCTAATTATGGGACACATACGAATCAGGGTTGTTGCGAATATCAGCATCAGCATCAGCATCAGCGGATTATTCGCATTATTTTCAATATCAGCATCCGCATCAGCATCCGCAATAATCGATGCTGATTTTTATTGCTGATATTCAAGGTCGTATCATCTCGTGTCACTCGTACGACTTGTAAATCCCGGGGGATTCTTGATTCGGGGGATCCCGGGGGACTCTAGCCGCGCAGGTGTTACATGCACCTGCGCGGCTAGCCGCGACAATAAACGAATGCAAGATTGACTGACTCATTACCGCAGCAGACATTGTCGGTGTAAGTAAACCACAAGTTTTATAATGCCTCCGCCATTGAAAAGTGAAGTATGGAAGTATTTTACATTAGTAAATAAAGATACCGCAAAGTGTAATATCTGTAAAATGGATTATTCTCGCAAAGGACGTACTAATACCTCGTTAAAAAATCACTTGAAGTTTAAACATCCAGAAGAGCATACCCGTTTTTTAAGCTGTGAGATCGAAAACCTGGAAGCCGCCGGAACTGCTGAAGAAGGTAGGGTAATTTTCTTATTTAGTTAAACATACGGGTGAGTTTTTAGTTAGTGATATCATTGAAGTGGGTGATTCAGTACATCGTCGAACTAACCAGGAAAATCGTTATTTTATTATTTTTTGACTTTTTTCTAAAAAAAACATGTATACGCTGTATTCTTTGCGGGGTTGTGACTACTTGTGACTTGTGTGACCTTGTGGGGGAGGCAAAGAAGCGCGTTGCGATTTTGTACACCTCTTTATTTAGTAGGTAATATAACTGTCTAATAAATGTTATGTATCTTACTTCCTTCCTACTATTATTATAAATGCGATAATTTAATACCTAACATACAACCTAACCTAGAACCCAACCTCCATGTCTAAATTTTAGAGAGTAAAATTAGTTTATTTGTTTTAGGTAAAATACTAACACCAATTCAGCGAGCAAAAAAGCAACAATCACTAGAGGAAGCATTTCGAAAGGATAAACAGTATGACAAAGATAACCCAAAGAGTTTAATTATTGACAAATTAATCGGCGAGATGATTGCTGTTCAGGACTTGCCATTTCATTTTGTGGAAGGTATTGGTTTCCGAAGACTCATGCTAGCGGTTATGCCAAAATATAATTTAAAAGGCCGCAATTTTTTCACTAACTATGTCTGTAAAGATTTATACGAAAAAGTTGCTGCAGAGGTGAAAAAAGTTATAAAGGAATTTAAATACATGACATTTACATCAGACATTTGGACGGATCCAAGTGCCAATGTTTCTTTGTTAAGTTTAACTTGTCATGGAACTACCGAAAATTTTGATCGCAAATCGGTAATACTAAAATGCGAAACTTTCGATAATCGCCATACAGGAGATATTATTGCCGAAAAATATGAATCTATGTTAACTGAATGGGGTATATCCAAAAATCAAGTACACTGCATTATTAGAGACGAAGGGTCAAATATGAAAAGGGCCATGGCAATATCAGAGTTCAGCGATATAGATTGCACAGCGCATAAACTTCAATTATGTGTGAAAAATGGGTTAAAGTCCCATCAAAGCATAATAGACATCTTACAAAAAATTAAAAAAATTGCGAACCATTTCAATCACTCGACAATAGCACAGAAAGAATTGAATGCTATTCAAGAACGCCTCAATCAACCAAAATTAACAGTTTTTCAAGACTGCGTCACGAGATGGAACAGTTCCTTTTATATGATGGAAAGATACTTGAAAATCAAAGATTCATTGAGCATTTACCGTAATAATAACCACAACATACAAGCTATTTTACCCGAAGAGTGGAAACTTATGGAAGACTGTGTGGAGTTGTTGCGACCTTTTGAAGAAAGTACACGGGAACTAAGCAATTCAAATGCTTTGATTTCATCCGTTATTCCGCTTATTCATGTACTTACGAAGAAACTTGACGACCAATTAGCTAAAACAGATAACTCAGACGCGATAAAACATCTTATTACTACCTTAAAAACAAATATTTCCGATAAATTTGATGATATAAAAAATAATTTCTTATTCGCAATATCCACCCTTTTGGATCCGCGATATAAAACCAAATTCTTCAGTGAAATTTCAATGGAAAGAGTTGAGACTGAAATTCTAAAACTAGCCAATATAAATAGAGACGAAATTGGTCCATCATCACCTAAGAGGTCAAGAAGAACTGCTCCTTTGATGAAAGCAGGAGACATAGAACAGCCCTCAACTAGCAGAGCTAGTAGACTAACCCTGCAAAGTGAACTTGCAGTTTTGCTAGATTCAAGTGACGAAGAAAGTAGTGAGAGTGACATCAATAACTCAATTGCGGATGCGAATTTGAAACTTAAAAATCTGCTAAGACAATATTACAAAGAAAAAAAGATTATTGTGTCACAAAACCCACTTGACTGGTGGAGAACGCATGGAACAAATACATATAAAGAATTTTCTGCACTGGCTCGGAGATTTCTGTCATCTCCGCCGGCAAGTGTTCCTAGCGAACAATTGTTCAGCAGTGCCGGAGTTATTTATAAACCTTCCCGTAATCGACTGCAAGCTGAAAAGGCAGCTCAGCTATTGTTTTTGAAATATAATTTACCGTTAATACAATTTCAGTATTAATTAATTAAAAACAGATGTAAGTTGAGTGGTGTACAGGCAATTATATTTTATTTATATAGGTATGTCAGGTAATATCACTTTACGTATTCAAGATGTTTTCGATAATTAAAAGTCACATAATTATTATAATTTGCCTTTTATTTCAAATATCTAATAAAATGATCACTTTTACTTACAATTTGATATTTGGATATATTTTATTTACCTAATTAATTAAAATCAGCATCAGCATCAGCATCAGCTGATATTGATCTCAAATAATCAGCATCAGCATCAGCATCCGCTGATATTTAAAAAACCTGCATCAGCAACAACACTAATAGATACACCGAAACGTCGGAGGCTACAAATTTCACGCGGTAAATTCGTTTTTTATCCTATTTACTTACTGGACATTTAGATAGTTAAGGTACCGTTTGACATTCGGGATGACTCAACGATTCTAACAATACCATACACTTCCATGTCGGTTCAAGCGTTTAGAAGTTATGGTATTCAGTATTCAGAATTCAATTTATTCATTTAGAATATACAATAAAATCATGATTATCAATTAAAGCTAATTATCGCATATTAGAAACACGTCATACACGTCAGTTGCTAGTAATATATTAATATAAATAGATATAAAACTATTAAAGCAGAAATATCAATTTGACAATAGTGTTGACTCAAGTGGGCTTTACACAGCAAACAAATACAATTAAAAAATAAATAAACGGGAAACATACATAGATGAACCCTGAATACATTTTACTCCGTTTTACTTACATTTTTTTTCGGGCAGTCGTGTAATAATGAAGCCCATTTGACATTTCTTAGGAATGGTTCAGTTATTCTTAGTATTGCAAATTTTACAAAGTATCAAAATACAGGGTGAAATTGTCAATGTAATGTAATTAAACTTTAAGCTAGTAAATTAATATTAAAGACAAAATTACACGATGTAGATGCTTTTTTGCTTCTTAACAGTATACCTTACTGCTTCAGCCTTATGGTTTTCACTTGTCTGATGAAAAGCCAATCGGTCCTTGCAATGTGTGTATTGTACTGTACCAACGCGTGCAACGCAGCGGCCGCGTCCTCCACTCGACATTTCCACGAGAGCATTCGCGTTTGCGCAACGCACCGATTTCATTTATCAGAGCTGCCTGAAGTCACTTAGGTAATACTCGTAGTCCGTGAGCTTGGCGCAGGCGCAGAATATGTATATGGACACATAAGCGACACTGACGAATGTATTGCTGTAAATGCAGTTATGGAGAGGGGGAAGGGGGGTGGGCAACGAGGCGATGCCATCGCTAACTGGGCAGCTTTTTTTTCACATAAATTTAGTACAGCTGCATTCGCGATCGCCCCTTCTAACAACTCCCACCACATGGCGACTGAGCCGACGAACGAGCCAGCGAGCTTATTCTAGCATTGCGATACTTATATGCAATTTAAATCCTATTCGAACGATTATTTTAGTATGTAGTCGTAAGATTATCGGTCGGCGATTTACCAACTAAATCGTATATATTGAAATAGGTAGGTACAAACGAGTAGTATATTTGCTAAAAAAAAGTGTCATAACATCTGCGTCATATTCTTTCCAACCTTGTTTATTTTCCATAGCTTGTACCATTGATCATATAGTGTATTAGGTCGACGTCGTACTACGATTTAGCAACCAGGATATTACTACGAAACGAAACGTGTATATGGCACCTATAGTTCCAAAAATTGATTAATCTTCTATTATTATATTCAATATGGTGAATTTCGTGGTATGGCGGCGGACTGTAGATGGCGCTGAAAACATGTAGGTATATATGTAATAAAATAATAAATAAGGAATTTTTAAATCATAGCTCTTTTTAAATTAATATTATTTACATAAAGATGTCAATTTTAATTTTAATTTTTTATTTTATTATTTTATTATTTTTAATTTTCATTTGGTATACAGGTTTTAATACGTAATAATCACGCACTTTAATGTTTAGATGGCCTAATATAGGTGCTTTATAAAAAACATTTATTATCAGGCTTAAGAGGCCTATTACAAAATAGCGTAGGTATTCTTTTAAAATGAGTTTAAAAAATGAACGCATTTTTTTTTGGATGTAACTATAAAAGATAGGATAAATAAATAAAAAAATAAATAAATAACTATTCAACCCTGGGAGAAAACCGCGGCACTGAGCGCTCTTCTCTTGCGCAAGCAAATATATACACAATTTCTAATTGTTTTTTGCAGTGTTTTCTCCTTTCTAATGACAATAATTTATATTATGTCGTATTGCTAAAAGAGTGAACTTTAATATAGTATAAGTATTATATAAGAATCTTATTTTATTTCTGAGAAAATTAGAATGATACAGGAAGTTTTTTTTTAAATTTTGTGTAATTGTAAGTAATGTATACCTTGGATATGTGGTCAAAAAACGAAAAAATAAGGCCGCTATGGTCAACAAGAATACATGACGGACATAAAAAAAAATAGTATACGGTTTTCGTTGTAGTGATATTACTGTATTAAGGAGCTCAAAGTTTGCCTTCCGAGCGTTTTACGAATAACGACTTTCGGAAAATGGGCTGAATAAGTAAATAATATTCGTTATATCTAAAATTAAAGGCCGCTATGGTCAACATCAAGAAATGGTCCAGGTAATTCAGTAATTAAAGTTTGTAGAAATCTCTTCATTTCTTGGAATTAGAACGCCAAAAATCCACTTTTCTTGCCTTTCTGGAAAAAATATGTGATAGGGCTCTTAATATAGATGGCCAAATAAATTGCTATTAGTTTGGCTGTCAATGCTATCAACGCGACATGCATTCTGGCGTTTCTGAAGGGTTGCCAAATCGTACTATGTAGTAGAGCTATCTAATCTATACTGCTGAAAGCTGGATAGGTTGTTTGTTTAAACGCACTAATCTCTGGAACTTACAGTCGGATTTGATAAATTATTTTTGCCTTTGATAGCCCAATTCTTAAGGAAGGTTATAGGTTACTTAACATCACGTTACGACCCTTATGAGCCGAGCAAAAAGAACGCTAAACGAAAACGAAGAATTAACGCGGGCGGGCGATGCGACGCGGTGGATCGGCCGAACTGTGCGTGCCTTATCTCCGGGTTGCGGCGAAAACCAATATATACTAATACCCTACGAAAATATTACTTAAAAATATTTTCTGTGACGAAGTACTCTAAATTATTAATAAATAATCCGATTTCTTTTAAATGAAATGGCGAGTGAAGCCGCGGAGCGCAGCTAGGATCATGAACATAATATACTCGATGACAGTATTTATCTATTTTTACTTGAAATTAGCAGTGAGCTCCCGTTCTATAATGCAGGCGCCGTCTTTTTACTTCTCGCCAAATCTGTGTTAATCTGCAGCGGTCGTCCGCCCCCGCCGGGCGCCGACTTCTACCGCTGATGCAACCGCTGCGGCAATGCACCGTCTGCACTCGACGCATGTTTTACCTACTGCATTGACAATGCACTTACTCACAGCGGCCATTACATGACGCACCCGCAATTCAATTCATTCAACACTGTTGCTAGTCCATCCAGCGCAACACCATTTCGCCTAATACATGTTAGAACGTCAATAGTATGTATACTCATGATTTTGCTCTCAACCTCTACTAGAGATGGATGCGAAAATCTTGTTTCCGAAATTACGAGTATAAATGTAAGTGCTACGAATTTATTACCTTGACTACATTGTAATTAGTAGTAGTAGTAAGTAGTAAACGGAGTGGGGGGCTTGTTTCCAGCCCTTGGTGTCACCTGGATCTATAAGATCTTTTGTAACTACCCACTTTGTGGTTAGGTCAGTGGTCAGCTAGTAGCCCAGTACTTCTTACCAGTCCCAAGTAGATCACTGGCCTTCAAGTTGGGCAGATCGCTGGGTTGGAGAAAGGCTCGTCCCAGTAAACTGTGTCTTTTTGCTGCGAGGCCTTGGCAGCGACCAACGATGTGTATGCTGTCTTCAGGTTCTTTGTCACATATTCGGCAGCCCTTGCTCTCGGTCAAACCAAGGTTGAATAGATGTGCTTTAAGGGTCGTGTGTCCGGTGAGGAGACCGATAGTAATTCTAAGGTTCTTCTTGCTCATATCAAGTAGGACCTTGGTCTTCTTTTGTAGTGGTTGCTCCATCGTGGCTTTTGCCTGGCGTCATCCCTGGCTCTGTTTCCAGGATGCCCGATGTTTCTGCTCCAAGCAGTCCCTGATAATTTTCCCTCCTGTAGCGAAATGTCCCCAATAACTGGCTCCACCGGGCATTCCAAGGTGCCCAGTTTTGCCAGTCTGTCGGCCTCTTCGTTGCCGGGTATGCCTTGATGACCCGGTATCCACTTACTACCTTCACAAAGCTAGATTTTCACCATACTACTTACCCATTATCGCTCAAAGTTGTTAGTGTACTGATCTATTGATTTATTCACATTTCCCTCCTTCCTTAAAGCATTGATTATATAGGATATTTGATCGCTCAATACCGTACTACGTTTTGGCAGGTTGTACTTTACTTGTAGATGGCACTCACAGTTCTAAACATTGTTAAATTTTCTCCTATGTTCAATACAGCGGCGTGCTTGGTATGCCAGTATGGCGATGCACTGTAGATTGCGCTATTAAAACTCCTATATTGTATCCTATCTCGAAATAAAATAACATTTTAATAACAAACACATTTTAAATCATATCGCTTATTTTTTTTATGATTATGTACATTAAGATGTCGATTTAAAATTTGGTATACAGGTTTCAATACGTAATAATTCCGCCGTTTAATATTTAGACAGACTAATAGATGGCAATGTATCTCTCCGTATTATTTCTGTGATGTAATCATCAGCCTATATAAAAAAATCGATAAATGGCGCCAATAATTGAATGTTATTATAGTTAAAATTGGTAAAATTATTGGGTTTTTATAATCAATCAGTACTTTATTAACCATTTATTATCAATGCTGTTATAGATGACCTAATAAATTGCTGTGAGATTTGCCGCACCATGCTTTCAACGCCACCTGTCGCCGGCGAAGAAGGGTTGCCAAAACGTATTATGGCATTGAGCAATCTAATACCCTATATAATCAATGCTTAAAGGAAGGTGCTCATCGGGTTTTTTAAAAATGCCCTTTTGTGTATTTGGTTTATCGTCTCAGGAACTCCTGGCTGGTTTGACTCAATTCTATAACGAAATCGAAAACAGTATAAAAACGCCTCGAAACTAGTCCTGTTTGATCTACGGTTTCCTTCACTTCGTTCGCAGGTGTTCCAGTTGCCGAGTGCGCGTGCCTCTCGATCGCACGGCTCGATCCATAGATCGTGTTTCATAAGAGTGCGAGTCGTGGGCGTCGCGCGGCTGAGATCGTGAATAAATTTGGCTGCGTCCACGCGTTCTCGCCCGAACCGATCGCATGTAATTTCATATCTCGGAGATGTCAATTGAAATTTTTAGCTCGTTCATTCATTCATTCGAGACGGCGCACCGTGGGAATCCTAAAAATTGGGCGATTATTGTATATCCCTGGATCAGTGCTCCTGACAATGGTAAAGCCCTGGATGGCTGCTGAGACGCTCTGCCCGACGATATACGTTTTATTAAAACCTCATGTATTTCTACGAAATCAAAGACTATCGCGGTTGTTTGACATCCTGAACTATTTCAGTATGTGTTCACTGGAAGACCGCCGCACAGCGGCTGATATGACATTATTGCATAAAATAATTCATAACAAAATTGATAGCCCTCATTTGGTAAAGAAACTGTCGTTGTTGGTTCCGCCACGAAGGGTTCGCTCTCCTCGTACGTTCGAAATTCCTCGTGTAACACTAGTTACGCCCAAAACTCTGTTATGCACCGCTTGATGACCACATACAATAGTCGATTCGAAGATATCGACATTTTTTACTTGAATCAACCTAACTTCAGCGAGGCTGTCCTTAGCTTACTAGGCGTCTAGGAAGTGACTACATAGTGAGTATACAAATTGTTTCAAAACACTCAGAGCGAAAATTAGAATATCAAAGAGTATAATTTGAATACCTATATCCTATCCTACATATATCCCATCCCTCTCTTTTCATATCCTTGCAATAGTTCAATTGTAATTTAATTTAATTTAATAATTTGCAATGCAACTTTTGATTTACCATATAAGAAAATAATGTAGGAAACAATTAATCAGCCAGCGAAACACTGTATTAGAATAATTAGTAATAATTAATGAAGCGCTGTATGTTTCCCGAAAATAAAATGAATAAATAAATAGATTATAAATAATACTAGCTGTTGCCCGCGGCTTCGTTTCGCGTAAAGTTTTAAATCTATTCGTTAATTTAATTAGGGTGGCGTTTATTTGCCTTTTTAGACGCTACCTTTAAATATATAGTATAAGACGACTCCGCTCAGATGCACGCTACCTATCTCATAGACGTACGCGTCTTGTTCCTCGGCACGCGTTACTAATTTCATGATATCTCTAACTATACCACCTTAATACTTACAGTAAATGGCTAATGTTATGTTTATTTAACACCCGTGACAATGGATTAATTTATTTTAATAAGGATACTTATTTTATTGTTAATGTCTTTAACAAACACTGCCTCCTTATTTTTCTTATTTTTTTGAGACATAAAAGCAGTTATTGTAGCTTATATACAGAAGTTGAATATATGCTGTCGTCGACTTTTTTTAGATATTTTTAAGGCCGATATTTTTGTCGTATATTGTTTTCACATATATATAAACGTTTTTTTCAGCGCACTCCGATAAAGCAACTTACCAGCTCATTTTTCGAGTTGATTTACAAATATCGTGATTTGTTATTGAACACCAATATCTATAACAATAAAATATAGCCTATAGCACTCGTCGATAATGGAGCATTCTATAAGTGAAAGAATTTTTGAAATCGTATAAGTAGTTTCGGAGATTACCCCCACATACAAAATTACAAACATTACTTCTTTATAATATTAGTTAGTATAGATAAAAACGAATTTACCGCGTAAAGTTTGTAGCACCCGACGCTTTGGCGTATTTCGTCCACTTTCACTTCACCCTAACTTAGGTGAGATAGGTTTTAAGATGCCTAAGCGCAGGATACAAGGGATAGAATATGTATTCAGATTGTGGTCTAGTGGAGCTGATAAAATCCATCAAATTTTTACTTTCTTGGTTCGCAAACAATGATTAGGTATCTGTTCGTTTCTACACTTTAATTTATGTCAACATTGTAAACTTTTATTTTGGATTTAAATAAATATAAATAAAAATAATATCATTGACATCCATTACGCGATATTTATTATGTTGACCTTTTCGGATAATAATAATAATAATATATTGTTTTCGTAAAAAGAAACATAAAAACTACATGAAATTCACTAAAACTACCCAACTAAGGTAATGCCTGTACTAGGGTAAATTATTTTCTTTTAAATTTTAGAGCTATCCTGTGAGCACGTAATTTTAAACTCAAATAAAAATCTATGATAATATTATACGTATATTATTATTCCCACTTATTTATAAGTTTATACAGACCTAGGTACTTATGATATTTACATATATAGTAATTATTTTAATATTAGGAATATTGTATTTTAAGGCATACTTATTTATTAGTAATATATAATAAAAATAAATTAAATGGATCGTTTCACTGTTTTAATATATGTCTGTCTTTTTAATAGAGAACATGTGACATAAATGCATCCATCTTTCCCCTAGCAGTTTCAGCCACATTTTTTTCTTTTTACACGACTCACCAACAAAAAGGAGGGTAATGTGTTCAGGGTTCATCTATGTATGTTTTCCGTTTATTTATTCCACTACAACTTCTAAGCGCTTGAACCGATTTAAAAGTGTGAGGTATTGTTAGAATCGTTATGTCGTCCCGAGTGGCATGGCGTACCTTAAGTGTCCAAATATCAAGCAATGAGTTGTCTAAATATCCAAATGTCAATAAATTAACATAAATATAGAGTGGTTAGTGTCAAATGAAAGATCTGATTGAGTACATTCCGGAAATTTACATATATGGATAAAAATATAAACAAGAAATATTTCATAGAAGAACGTAATAAAAATAATCTATACTAATATTATAAAGAGGTAAAATTTGTGAGGTTGTACGAAGTAATCTCTGGATCTACTGAACCGATTTTGAAAATTCTTTTACCAATAGAAAGCCACTTGTTATTTGTGAGTGTCATAGGCTATATATTAATCCGAAAAATTAAAAGACTTTTTCGTGGTAGTCGGATTTGCAAAGTAAGTCGGAGAAAAAACGGTCGAACGAAAACGTTTCTAACTAACGCTGCGAGATATATGATTGAGTTCTAGAGAAAAGTTGTAGAGCTTAATAATGCCTACAAAAAATTCAGCGACAGCATGTCTAAATTTTATATTTAAGTCACAAAAAGTAGTATTTTATATTTTTAAAATAATTTAAATCGTTAGGTCATGTTTATTGGTCATATTATCAACAATTATGAATACTTACTTATCAAAAAAAGTAAATTGATCGTCTCAAGTGAAAACAAAAAACTTTTCCCTTTTACTGCATATAATTTCCCTTTTACTGCATAAATGGTTAATGAGATAAGACACTCACAAATAAGACACTCACAAGACACTCACAAATAACGGTACTATAGTCAAATTGGCATGCAAATACATGGGTACATACATATGCAGTAAAATATAACACTTCTTTTGGCAGTCAGGAAATAAATCATTAACCGAACCACAGTCATAATTTCATCACAAGTAAAAAGTTTTACCGCCCAACGTAGTGAGCACGGGTCAGCTAGTTAAAAATACAGTAGTTCACTTTCTGTAACGGCAGTCGTGTTTTTTATTCTTTTTAATATATCCACTTGTTACTATTATTATATAGTCGCACAAGGCGTATTCACAGCATTCTACAACATACTTTAGTCACTCTTTTTAGACTTTGATGTTGACTCCACGGTGCGGCGCGCGTGGCGCAGTGGTGGCGTGGGTCGTCCCTATCGGTAGCCGCGCGACTCTAATGATCGCGATTGTTTCTGGTGTGAGACAAGGTTACGCACTGCTTCCAATTCAATTGCTTTCGTTATTGGGAGCGATTTGATTTTGGTTAACGGCTGCTACTGTTGCGAAATAATTGCTATTGCTCATGGCTATTATGCCCCCTTACCACTCGTCATTGACAACACACATCTTTTCATCATTTAGGTAGTAGTTAGTTAACGTGTCCGGGCCAGGTGAGGACACGTTCTCCAAAAATATTCGGCCTGGGTGGTCTTGTTGTTCGTCTCTTGTAGCTCCTAGTCTGTGATGGGGGTTGACATCTTCATCCTGCAGCGTTCCCCAGTTGTATGTTGGATTCGCTGTGTAGCCCCAGAGGACGAAGTTGGCTTGGCATCTTGTCACAGTGTCCTGGGAGTTAATGGGCCCTTGCTGAGTTGGCCACGAAGACCCATTCTGTTCAGGGTTGGTCACACTCACGGGTCAACACCTATACGACGGCCTCCACGCATGAAGTGCGAGCCTGGGTAGGACTCTGACCCTATGGTTAGTTTCCCCTGGGAATCAACCTTCTGGCGCTCTTGGACGGTCTGCGCACCGTGCGGCGTAAGCCAATCGATTGCGCACTCTGACTAACAGTCGGGGGAGTCTGGAAGCAGTACTGTTTCCTATAGAGCGGGGGTGGTTGCGGACCTTACGGCGACAGCTCTTGAAACGACTATCGGCTATCCGATCCTGGGTGAACAGCCGGGCAAAGGATGCCGTTGTCCGCGATAGATTCGGTTTACACCGTTTCACCGCTTCGTAAGGGAGAGGACCGCTCAAGCGACCTCGAACTCGTAACCAATCGAGAGACTGGAGTAATCTGGTCACAATTGGAAGTAAGGGCGTGAGTGTAAGCCCGCCGGGTAACACTCCTGGCTATCTCGCGGCTGAGGCGTTGGCCTCTTACGGGTTTGTGGCGGAGCTAGACGGTGGACTAAAACAGTCCACAAAGTGGACAAAACGTCCAAGTCTTCTGCGTTCACTCCAGGGAGATAGAACGACTAATCGTTAAAACTTCCTGAGGTGACGGGCTCGCCTGCTGTAGTCGACAACCCTAGTTGTCACAGTGTTCTCTGGTCTGGTGGTAGGAGGATTAGCCGGTGAGTTTTGACTCACCGTTTCCAGGGACGCCCGATTGTTCATGGTTGCAGATCAGACAGTCGATAATGCGCACAATCTTCGGGGAGGCTCCCCCCGGGAGAAATATTACATAACAATTTTATCAAGGACAATTCACAATTAATGCTGCTCACTGTCACTTAAAATTTCGAATTTTGGTAGTAGACTGCTTTTAGGTAGCACTGCAGCTTTTTCTGTAAGGGAAAGTCAGATGACTAAGAGCCAGTCCACGCGATGCGGTGCGGCGCCGCACGTTACTACGACGCCGCAGTGGACGAATCGTGTTGTAGTTAATTGTACGCAGAACTAGTGAAATGAGGTAGTTAATGCCAATATCTTCTTTGTTGGTACTCATTTTAAACACTTCGATTAAATATTAACACAAATACATGAAAACAATTGAAACAGGTAAGCATGTACCCTCCTTCGACTGCACTTAACAACTGAGCGGTGCCGTGTGACATAACATGGATATTTGTATGTAACACGCCGCAGCGGCACCGCTCAGGCGCCGCGTCGCAACCGCTCCGCATCGTGTGGCCCGGCCCTTATTCATTAACTGACCCAAATAGTTTATACCCTATATTATAGTTTAGACTCAACCGACCCAAATATTGTAAACGCGCAATTTAGGGAAGAAGACGGATATGAGTCGATTTTGGGCCGTGGGTTGGTTTGTGGGTCGGGAAAGTAAAACAGAAATTCATCATAAAATAAGTTTATAGTGAAAACAAGCTTTTATTAAAATGCTCTGTCCGAGCCAACCCTGGGTGCAGCAGCCATGTCATTGTGGAACTTAGAACGGAATGAATGCTATCATAAGCATTATAATTGAATACTGGCAACTACAGACAGGTGGCAACGCTATTTTCAAACCAGACTCATACTCATACCGCTCTGTGCAATTAAATCAATAGTTAGTGAAATTACCGCGAATCCGAGCTGCATAGTTTCACCGCCTACAAAACAATTCACGGGCATTTTGCTGTCGAAAAAATCTCTGCAATCGGATGAAAAACGGGTGAGATAAAGGATTTTTTCATACTTGAATACATCACGATTTCATAGATCTCGATAATACCCGCTCGTTGACATCATACCTAAAACTCAACGCTCACTTCTCATTGGCGATCACTTGTCGACGAGTAATTACCGCCAGATCCGTGATTGGGGCCTCACATACCTAAGGACCACCCATTATTAACGGAGTTGCCAGCGTCGTTGTAATTTTTAGATACTACGCTACCGTAAAAAAGGATTACTTTAACGATCAACATAAATCTCGCCGCGCATCACTGTCATACTAAAAATAGTGATCCCATTAACATACAGTACCATTAACATACAGTACCTACGGATTAGAACAATAACACTGAGAACCATGAATAATTGCAATAAATGCTCGAAGGATGTCGCGACTAAAGACAAACTGTCATGCGCAAATTGTCGTGAACAATTTCATTACGCCTGCATAAATATACTGAAGATGAACTATCAGAAGATGAAAAGCCAACAGCACGCCCAGTGGTTGTGTGCCGCCTGTAAAGTCATCGATCCCAGGCACTTTCGTCCCGCTAGAGTCGACGATCTGACTCGCACTCCTAATCGGTCGCGGTCGCTAACTCCCACATCGCCCTTGAAGGCTGTCCAACCCACTCATCTCACCCCGAATGGCACCGAGAAGAACTTAGCACCAGCGGCCACGTCTTCTCGGGAGACACCTTTATCACAGGATTATATAAGCAATAAAATCTTATCAGCCATCGAAGAACTGCGAGACGATTTCAAAAAACAGAGGGATGATTTAACACAGATAAAAACTGAAATGAAAGATTTCAGAGAACAACTGCGTCATACTAAAGATTCGGTTGAAGACTGCAGATCACGAATTTCTAGTGTGGAAGACAGGGTTCAACTGCACAACAATAAATTGGAGAAGATGGTCCATTATGAACAAGAGATGGCTCAGATGCAATCCGAAATCATCATATTGAGGTCTCAGTACAACAGACGAGAACAGTGGGATCGGTTAAATAATCTAGAGTTAATTAACGTACCTGAAGTAGCTGGTGAAAATAATACTGACACCATAATAAAAATTGGCAAATTAGCTGGAGTCAATCTTACTTCAGCTGACATTGAGTTCAGCTCTCGCGTCACGCCAAAGTCCATTGTTCCAGGGCGACCGAAAACCATCGTAGCCAAGCTGAGATGTAGATTGAACAAGGATCGCATTTTATCGGGCATTCGTCGAAAGGGGATCATTACGACAGCAGATCTTGGTATGCCTTGTGCACGGGTAAATGTGTACGTGAACGAGCATCTTTCTCCATACTACAAAAACCTATTTATGAAGGCACGCGAACTTTGCAAGCAACACAATTGGCAGTTTTTATGGGTACGCCAAGGAAGGATTCGCGCGAGAAGGATGGAGAAAGCACCGGTCCTATCAATATCCACCGAAACCGATCTGAAGAAAATCGCAGGACCTGCATAAATCTTACAGTCACGGACTACGATACTGTCTTAATGTTCTTCTCTTTTTCTTTTGCTTTCTTTTTACTTTTAACTTTTTTCAATCACAAAGATTTCTATAATTTACTATTGGTTCACCGGTCATACGTTTTTCTTAATCTTAAACGCTGTTATACCATCATGCTCTCTCGTACTCTACATACACATACACACAATATCTCACATTCGCACAATTTCTCACAGATACACTCATATATTCTGTTGCTATTCTCGAGGGATGATTACACAGGTTACTTTTTACCAGCTCGGTATATTATAAATTCTTGTAATTTACTGTTAAAGGCGAGCTGAAAATATATTACCAAAATGTAAGAGGTTTACGTACGAAAACCTCAATATTTTTACAAAACGTCATTAGCGAAGACTACGATATAATTGCTTGCTCAGAGAGCTGGTTGACCAATGGTATATTAAAGGGTGAACTAGTGGATGACCGTTATGAATTATTCAGGGCTGACAGGGATCCTATTTATACAGGCCACGCGATGGGAGGTGGTGTTCTTTTAGCTATACATACTAAACTAAGTCCAAGACTGTTGTCTGCCTGCAGCAGGGATATAGAATGCATTTGGGTGACGATTCCCTCGATGGCTTTAGGCTCACCGCATGCTCTCCACATTGGATGTGTTTATTTTCCAGGAGATAAGAGCTCGCACCATCAATCCATTTCCGAATTTTCAAATTCTCTTACAGATATGCGAAGCCGTTATCCGCATGATAATTTTATTGTGATGGGAGACTACAACCTACCGAGAATAAGTTGGCAACCTCTTGTAAACGAGGCTTATCTAAGTTCCATAAACGTTTCTGACAGGACCAGTTCCGTCCTTGTCGACAGTCTCACATTATCTGGACTCCGACAATACAACGGGGTTAGGAATTTCTACGGTAGATCTCTTGACCTAATACTTAGTAACACTGATATTTCGGTTAAGAATTCTAACTTTCCGCTAGTGAAAGAGGACATATACCACCCATCTTTGGAAATTGTCTATCCTAATGTCATCCTTCCTAACCTACCCGCACAGCATCGTATAAAGTCATTATTCAGGAAAGCCGACTACGCTAGTATCAATAACCTTCTATCTTCAATCGACTGGCCGCACTATCTTGACGGTGCTGACCTAGAAACATTAGTAGCAAAATTTTACGATATCTTGTACACCGCGATCGAGCAGTTCGTGCCGCAAACCGACGTCCGTAACTCGAGATTCCCAAAGTGGTACTCGGTCCCTCTAATTAAAGTAATTAAGGAAAAGCGTAAAGCTCATACGAGGTGGAAAAAATATGGTAATCCTCTTGATTATGACGAATTCACGTTACTGAGGGCTCGTCAAAAACGATTACAATCTGAATGTTTCAATTATTATACTCAGGAATGCGAGTCTACAATTCGCAGTAATCCAAAGTTTTTATGGACTTATATAAAGTCACTTCGGAAAGACAGCAATATACCTAGGGAAATGATTAATAATGGAGAAACGTTCAGCGATGGCACACATATATGTGAAGGTTTCAGTGTCTACTTTAAATCAGTGTTCATAGAATCGGAAACCGATTCGAACACATGTCACGCAACGCCTAAAAGTGGCTCGCACAATTCGTTGAGTATCGGAGGCATCGAAATCAGCCAAGATATTATTCTTAGATACTTAAAGAAAATTGATATAAATAAGGGTTCGGGCAGTGACTCCATCCCTCCTATATTTATCTATAATTGTGCTCAGTCCCTCTCTGTTCCACTGGCCATTCTTTTCGACAAATCACTTAAGGCGGGCATTTTTCCGACGAGATGGAAAGAAGCGTGTGTCGTTCCAATTCACAAGGCCGGCCCAAAGAATGTAGTATCTAATTACAGACCGATATCTATTCTTCCGGTTATTAGCAAGTTATTTGAGAAGGTGGTATACGATTCCCTGCTGCCCTCGTTTAGGACAATTCTCCCTGAGAATCAGCATGGTTTCTTACCAGGACGCTCGGTTACATCAAATCTATGCCAATTTCTTGACTTTGTCACGGTCAACATGGATAAGAGATTGCAAGTAGATGTAATTTACACCGATTTCTCGAAGGCGTTTGACCGCGTCGACCACGGTATTCTACTTGGAAAATTAGAATCTGTGGGCATACACGGCGACCTACTGCGATGGCTCTCATCGTACTTGAGGAACAGGCGACAGGCTGTTGTACTGGGTGGTTTTCGATCGAATTATGTAAACATTCCATCTGGTGTACCCCAGGGCTCTCATCTTGGTCCGCTGCTGTTCAATGTATATATACACGATATTCAGGATTGTTTCCAACACTCACACTGCATTATGTACGCTGACGATCTTAAAGTTTATTCTGTGGTCAAAGATATTTCACAGTGTCATCGATTACAGGAGGACCTTGCTCGCATGTCAGACTATTGCTCTCTCAATAAATTAAGTTTAAATGCGGCGAAATGCAGCAAGTTATCCTTTACTCGTAACCGATCAAAGTATGATTTCGACTACAGGATAGGAGGAGAGATTATAGTAGAGAAGAGTGTAGTGCGGGATTTGGGGATAATGCTGGACAACAAATTAATGCTGGATACACACATTGAACACTTGGTGGGAAAAGCTTACAGAGCTCTCGGTTTCGTATTGAGAGCATGCAAACCATTCTCCGACATTAATGTGCTCTTCACTCTTTATAACGCCTACGTTCGCAGTATAGTGGAGTTTGCGTCACCTATATGGTCACCGCAGTATAATGTACACATTGACCGTATAGAGCGTATTCAGAAAACCTTCGTAAGGCACTTGTGTCATCGAACCCTCGCTGAATATACCTCATATTCTGACGGATTGGCAAGGTTCGAAATGCTGAGTCTTCAGCAGCGACGTAAAGTGACTGATATGACGTTCTTCCACAATATACTTTCGCATCATATCGACAGCCCACAAATTCTAAGCAGAATAGCCTTAAACGTCCCATCGCGCCGAACTCGTCACCCAAGGGTATTCAATGTACCCAGACTCCATACAAATCAAGCAAGGAATTCAACTCTGCATCGAATTATGGAAGCCTACGACGAATCGTTTCAGGAGCTTGACATTTTCTCAATGAGCAAAAACGAATTTATCAGAGCGGTAATAGACCACACCTTAAAAGCTTGAACAGACACATACCTGTGCAGAATCACACACTCTCATATATACACAACTGACACATACACGTAGATGTACTTACACACACCCATTAAACACACATTACAATCACACACATAAGCACACTCATCCTACTCTATCGTACACACTCAGAAATCGAGAGAACATGATAATATAACATAATATATAAATATTATTACACATCACGCACATTAACTGTATATTACCAGGAGACTATTTTGGCCGTAATATTGTTATTATTATTTATTAACTTAAGACCTGTGCGCTGTTTTTCTCTTTTGTTGGAATAAAAAATAAAATAAAAATAAAATAAATGGATACAAAGTTCTGTGGTATTTGCTGAGCCTGTACGCCTTGCCTGCTGTCTTCTTCCGTCTCATAAAAAACAATACGTAATATAATTTAGCATAATATAAATAATATAATATAACATAACATAATACAATATAATATAATATCATAACATATAAAATAATGTATCATATTTATAAAATATCATATCATATCATAACATATAAAATAATGTATCATATTTATATATAATATAGTATATCATATTATAATCTGTATATCTGTATATCCATAATTTACATCTATATATCCTATAATTTGTGGTTAGAAATAAAATATTTTAATATATCATACTTTCGCATTCATCTCTAGTATAATTCGAGAGCCAATGAGACACCCGTCTCTTGAACTGGTTGTCGGTTATGTTTAAAATCTGTCCTGTGTACGACTTAAATATATTATAGAGTTTAGGTCCGAGATATACGTAGTGTCGTTGTCCGTATATGTTAACGCTATTTACCGTTAATACTATGTGTACAGTACATATCTCCGTTATTATACCTTATTTATACTTACATTTCTTTAGCAGTGATTTATTGATAGACAAAAGAGAAAGAACAAAAAACAAATGAAAATGAAATTTTACAGTAAGATTATAACCATTATTAATTATTTTGTACCAAAAATATATTTTTAAAATATATTTTTGGTATATTTTATAGATACATTTAAAATAATTAATTTGAATAATTGTCGGACGTCAATCAATTTGGAAGTCCGTAAGGCTTGTTTCACACATATGTGGTTCCATTCGCTTCGGTTCGTTTTCGGTTTTTTTCGGTCGCTACCGAAAGTGTGAAAAGGTGCTTCGATTTCTATTCAGTAGGTACCTAAAGGTGGGTATCCATTAGGTTCGCGCATCAACTCAGCTCCGCGCATCTACGACTGCTCCAGGATACGTTCGTGCTCCTGGAGCGTGCAACGTTGCGTCGAGCGCTCCACGCGGTGGCGGTAAGTGCTGCGACACAAAGTGCAGTGTAGCGTGTTTGTGGATGCGAGCAAAGTAAGACGTTGGTGGTTACTAAACGTGCATAACGTTCAGTCTTTAATAACCGCGAATCCGTCGCTATGGAGTGGGCCGAAGAGAAATGTCTAGCTCTAATTGAGGAGTACCGAAATTATACAGTGCTGTGGGCTTTTTTAATATTGATTTATACACTAACATGTTTTACGTCGGGACTTCCCAACCAGTGGGGCGTGCCCCCCCCCCCCCCGGGGGGGCGTAGAGAGATCTTAGGGGGGGCATGAAGTAGTGCAAATTAAGACTAATCAGCGAAATCGTCTTGCAGTCGATAATGATTTGATGATAGCTCTGTCAAAAACAGAACCTGATATCGACCAACTGGTTCAAAAAATGCAGGCGCAAACATCCCATTAATAAATTATTAATCGTGAGAAATAAATATCGTAAAAATAATTTGTGTTTTTTATTGAAGCAATGAAGAAAGCTATAGGGGGGGCATGATTTTTTTTTATAATCCGGGGGGCACCATGCAAAAAAGGTTGGAAACCTGTTTTACGTCATTCCAAAAATAAATGTTTTCATTAAATTTATCTGTTTGCCTAACATTTCTGCTCTGTTTTCGAGCGTGAGAGATTATTTTGTCACAACCATGGCACGAAAAATTTAAAAGTTAATATCTCAATTTAACCTGCTTATCAAACTGTGAACGGGCTCCTTTTTAGACTATAGACAACTTTTCAATCGCCATTTTGACTGAGTCGGTTGTCTTTTGTCATACAGTATTCAGTATTCAGTATTCAATTTATTAAGCTATTGCATAGCTTTTATCGCGGGCCTAGGCCAGCGCGGCGTCCGAATGAAGAAATTTCTTAACGAAAATTAATGATTTTAAACTGATAATTACGTCTAAACGAGTATTGCTTACGATTCAAAAAAAATATATATTAAACAAGAACATTTTCTTAATATTATTAGCTTTGAATATTTTAGATTTTGTTTATATTACATAGTGTAATTAATTTGTGAAATTAGGTCTAACCGAACACAAAAACGACTACTACGCAAATACTATCTGGCGTATTATGATGAAACCTGCACCATTTTAAAGATAATTTAATTATCTATTTTTTTTCGAATAATCCGTTTTTTTTGCTTTCGGAAGAAGTTTAAATTATTCCGAATCATTTGCTTTCGCAGCCGCAAATGATTCGGAATAATTTCAACATTTTCCGTTAGAGCGCAGTTATCTGATATCAGAAAAATAAAGTAAATAAAATAAATAAATAATTATAATTGCATAAGTTGTTAAAAATGCTATGCAATAGCTTTACCGCGGCAGTCCACGAGTGCCACACGTATTATTTTTATTCAGAATATACAATAAAAGCATGAATTATGAATTAAAGCTAATTATCGCATATTAGAATTCGTCAGTTTAAATGTAGATATAAAACGGTTAAAGCATAAATATTAATTCGACAATAGCGTTGACTAAAGTCGGCTTTACACGGCAGACAAATAAAATTTAAAAAAAATAGAGCTGAATCCATGTACATGAGTATACATATAAAATAGATAATTATTATAAGAATATTAATAGTCATCAAGCACCATCATAGTCAGTTGATGTGTGCGTTTGCGATTTTTTTATATTAAAAGCATATCTGTCACAATCGTGGATGGTTTTTAAAGTAAGATAACGCAATATTTTTACGAATTTCCTGTATGATAAGCGTGAAGTAGCTCTAAGTACACCATAGAATCATGAAGACTGAAGCATATTGTTAGGTTAAGTTTGCCACGGTGTAAAAATGTCACAACCATTGGTGTCACAGCCATAGGTTCACATAGATTCAGGTAAACCATGGTTGTGACAATGCATTGTATGGCGTCTTTTAAATTACACATTTCTGCAGAAGAGATGGCAAATGGCACGTATCTTACCCGAGCCTACCCCGTTCCCCGCCCACTAGAAGGGGAGAACTTAGTTCCTCATTCGATTTTATGGATACAATTATGGAGACGTGGTGAGATTTGCTTTTGATAAGTTTTATTTTCATGTTTAACTAATTTGAAGTACTTTTCTCGGCTGACGTTACCTTCATTTAGGGGACGACCTTTAATTAACTTTAAAATAATGTTTTTTTTAATGTATTTAAAGTTTTATTGTAACTATTCACCCTTGTTAATGTTCCAACCATACGAGATTGTCACAACCGTGGATATGTGAGGGACCACCCCTCACAAGACTCCAGGTTGTTCGGTGTGAGGTGGTGGTATTAACTTACGAGTTATCTCCGTATTGAAAGGCGGTTTTGAATGAAGTAGAAGGAATGTATTGATCGAAGGTTTGAATATTACCAGTTATAACGCTTGCCGAATAATTTACGTTGACGCGAGTGTATAGATGCGCGACTGCGGTTACGAGGATATACGGATGAGGATTATGCGTGTGCTCCTAGTATCTTGTACTGGGCACCCCTCGAGTCTGTGTGTTTACAGACTGATGCTTCGAGACTCGGGGAGAATGAGGAATAGAAACCAAGAAGCCGGATTCGTTGACCTAACTCGTGAGAGAGAGAGTGCCGAATGCCGTCGCAACCTTGGGAGAAGGTGATCACTCGGGGAATGATAATTTGGTTGCTTTTGCGCCAGTTTATATAGGCCGATCAATGATGCAATCCAAAAATATTCCGAGTAAAAGTATTGTTTCATAGTGTCACGAGTCAAAATAATATCTGAATTGTGTCTGTGGCTTTCACTGGAAATCGATGCATTTGTTGATCGCATGTAATGGACTTAAGTTCCTTTACAGATACTTAAAAGTTTTTCAACTTTTTTCTCTCAATGATTTTTTTAAAGCTAATCCAATGTTTGTATTTAATTGTCATATCAATAATGTTACACACAAAAGTTAAAGTAGAATAAATAAATAATGTTTCTTTTTTAAATTTTAAAATCGTTACATTTAAGAATCACCCAGATACATGAATATTTCCGGAATGTACTCAATCAGACCTTTCATTTGACAACTACACACGATATATTTATGTTAATTTATTTATTTTTATTTTATTAATTTATTTTCTTTTATTCAGGAAAATAACAGTGTATAAAAGTAAGTAGCCAAACAAGATAGATATAAAAATTACACCAGAGACAATTTTCCACTAAATGTTAACATCAAGAATATCTAAATGATAAGAGACAGAAAAAAAACGAGAAAAGAAAGAGGATGGGAAGGGAGGGACCAGGAAGGGAAGGAGGAACATAGGAAAAAAAATACATTATGTTGATGGGTGTCCACGTATTTAACAAATTTACTCGTACGATATTTGAAGTTGAGACAGGTACGTTGGTATGAATAAGTACAAGTGCAAACAGTAGATAATAAGTGTTAAATATCGTTAATTTTAAATATTAAGTGTTAAATATCGCCCTCTTTAACAAATTTCTGAATCCAATGTTCGATTCAGCGAAGATATCTATTGATGCGTATCGATCATCGTAAACCCTACACACACGGTTTAAGAAAGAGTTCTTACGGTAGTTGTTATTGCAACGGCTAATGTGAAACAATGAGGACTGTCTTGTCGTTCTTGATAGGGTCCGGAAATGTATTAGTTGGACCAAGTCCATGCAGTTTAATTTGTTGTTTAAGATTTTATGTAGGAAGATTTAGTGACATTTAGACAACTACTTATTGGATATTTAGATAGGAGGAGCCTGGTTTAGGAGGCCAAAAACATTGTTTTTCGTGTTTTTTTTATCCTAATGTTGAAATCTGATCGTGAATCTATTATAGTATGTAGTTTGATTAACACTTAAAAAATGAAAATCATTTTTTCAATATTAAAAATAACTGTTTTTGAAATATTGAATCGCAATTTATATATTTATTTATAATGTCAAACAACCGCGATAGTCTTCGATTTTATATTGAATCGCAAATGTATCTACCGCTGCAAAAGTAGCGGCATTCGCTTGTGCCGGTAATAGCGAGCGTAATTTTACCTTGAATAAAAGAAAAATGACTACGATACTATTTTTACCTGTGTATTTTGTAGATGAAAAAAGTACCAAAAAGTTTTTTTTTTTTTTTTTTTTTTTTAGGATTATAAGAAATAAAATCCATTTCGCCCCAAAATTTTGTGTTTACTCGTTAAGAAAAATGTATAAAAACATTTTTTTTTAGTGTATGTAGAAGAGAATTTAATAATCTTTCTTTTTTTTTGGAACAACTCGATCCGTCAAAAATATGGTTTTGAGAAAAACGATTCAAATTTTTCTTTAGAGAAAGTAATATTTTTTACACTTACAGCAATCTAAGACTATCAGTTATTTTAGAGGTAAAAGACTCATGAATAGATTTCAACTCAAAATAAAAAAAAACATGAAAAACATGTTTTTTTCGGTCGTCTAAACTTACACGAAGGTGACATAGGGATGACATAGCGATTCCAAGAATACCACACACTTTTTAATCGCTTCAAGCATTTAGAAGTTATGGTGGGATAAATAAACGGAAAACAGAGATAGATGAACCATGAATGCATTACACTCCTTTTCTATTGGGCAATCGTGTAAAAATTGAAATAATAATTAAGTGACAAACTGATACCTATTTAAAGATATAAAATACAATTTACAGACTGGGAAAATAGGTCCTTAAAAAAATCACTACCTCCCCGACTAGGAGGCACAACGCGCGTCCCTCATACGGTATCGCTCGTGTCAAGGGAGTCAGGTATTTGGCAAGGTCATGCCTCGTGGCAAACGTAAACTGGCGATGGGTACGTAATGTTTTGAATTCGTAACAAGCGGCGCGCGGCGGCCGACGTCCATTTTAGCGACGCGCCGCCCGCCCCGAGGACATGGACGCCCTGCTCCCGAGGGCGGCAAAAAGGGGGGGGGGGGGGGTAATATTGCTCCATTGCGCAGGCGGTGTACATGTTGTGTCTCGCTCGCACACGCCTTCGTAGAAGCCTCCCTTCTAGGGATGTAACCAGCCAGGGTAGAAAGTCGATATGAGAGCTAAGATAGATAACTGGTATTTATTGTTTTTGTAGTTGTAAGTCCAGATGGATCTCTTTCAATGTAGGTAATATTAGGTACCTGTAAAGTATGTAGGGAATAAAGATAGGGTATGATAAACCTAAGTACATAGAAAATGAACTTAAAATTTCTTTCCGTTTACGTATAAAAATACCTACCTACCTGTCAAACGTCCACCGAAGAAATGGCAGAATAGCTACAGTTCTTTATTACTTATTCCAATAAAATTACAAAGTAAATAATTAACCGCTTCATGCCAGGGGTTTATTAAATAAAGATGTGACCAAAACCACCAGGTTCGCTTGCTTCGAAGTATAAACAAAGCGTGCTTCGTTTAATACTTCGTGAGTTTTTAGTTACCAGTATCCATGAAGGGGTTTTTTGTTTCAAATTATATATTTCATTTATTTAGTATAAAAAGTATAAAAATATAAATAGTACAATAGTATAAAAAGCGTTGAGCACGATGCGTCATATATACCTAAATTTATCGTCATCTATGCCTATATACCTAAATTTAATATTATTACGCTTTCTTATTTTAGAGACATATTTAACTTCTCAAATGTAACATATACAAAGATTTAAAACAGCAAGTTATGAAAACCACTATACTACCTTAGTACAGGCGAGGCCTAGTTAGGATGGCTTTGAATTTTAAAAATACATGTAATATTATAGATAAATAAAGAATTTTGAATTTGAATTTGAATCTAGCGGTAAGTAAAATGTCGCTAATATTGTTTATTAGCGATATTTTACCATTCGATAGATGGCGCAGCACGCTCAACGCTTCTCAATTTTTTTCTCAATAGATGAGATTAACAAATTTGCCGATTAATTAACAAATTTGTTTTTTTTCTTGTCAAAAGTTGCTTATTTGCTCGTACTGATTCACCCTATTTAAGGATGCGTATAATTAAAAACACCAGTATTTCACGCGAATCACAGAGAAGTCGAAACAGGCGAGATAAACTCGGGTTGTCGCAAATCGACACGTTCGCCGCGTGCGAGAGTCGAAAGAGGCGAGATATACTTGAGTTCGCTGAAAGCGAGAGTATCTCGTTCAAAAGCATGAAGACGGTTAAGTAAAAATAAAACTAGCATCAAAACGATCTTCACAGCAATGGCAATTGCTAGTAGCTGTGAGAAGATCTGCTCTTTTTATAACCTTCATCCACTTTTTCATTATTGTCCTCTTTGTCGGTACACTAAAAAACAGCTCGCTGTCCAGGTTACATTTTAGTCCACAGAGGCACATTGCACAGTACTTACATAATACTTACATTTACTTTAGTCCACGGAGGCACACTACACACTACTTACATAATACTTACAGTTACTTTAGTCCACAGAGGCACAATACACAGTACTTACATAATATTTACAGTTACTTTAGTCCACAAAGGCACAATACATAGTACTTACATAATACTTACAGTTACTTTAGTCCACAGAGGCACAATACACAGTACTTACATAATACTTACAGTTACTTTAGTACACAGAGACACATTTTTCAAGTCTTCTGCCCTCACCTCACGGGAGACAGAACGATCAATATAGTTAAAACTTTCTGAGGTGACGGGTTCGCCCGTTGTAGTCGACAACTCTAGTCCTTCTCATGGTAGAACTACATTCGAGGAGACTACTGGATAGGAGCTGTGTCGTTTGTTGAGCCGACCCCGAGAACGAGATATTAGGCCATAGTGGGCAGCAACTGCACGAGTATCATTAGCTACACCAACCACTGGACACTTGTATTTGTCGACTACAAAGGGCGGATCCGTCATCCCAGGAAGTTTTAACGATATTGATCGTTCTGTCTCCCGTGAGGTGAGCGTAGAAGACTTAGGGACGACACAGTCCATTGTCTAGTTACGCCACTCACCCGTAGGAGACCAACGCCTTACCGCGAGACACCGGGTGAAACCCCAGCGGGCCGACTTCCAGTTTCAGACAGATTTCGGGCTCGAGATCGCTTGCGCGGTCTGCGCTAGCCGATTGGTCGTTTCAAGAGCAGTTGCCGTAAAGTTAACAACCACCCTTACAGGAAACAAAGCCTTTCCCAGACTCCCCCGGTTATCAGTCGGAATGTACAGTCGATTGGCTGACGCCGCACGGTGCTTAAACCGTCCAAGAGAACCCGAAGGACGATTCCCAGGGCAACTGGCCCGCAGGCACAGATTCCTACCCGGGCTCGTACTTCTGCGTGGAGGCTACTGGAAGGGTGTTGACCTGTGCGGTAATAGACCAGACCATAAGCCGACCTTAAGCGGGCCTATTAGCTCCCTGGACAGTGGGGCGGTGTCGACTACAACGGGAGAACCCATCACCCCAGGCTGATATAAGAATATGAGATCGTTCTTTTAGCCGTGGGATGAGTGTAGAAGACTTAGAGACAATACAAATCTACTGACTAGCTAGGCGAACACGCCCATTATAGACCAACGCCTTAAGGCGAGGCACCGGGAAAGAAACACAAGGAACAGCCTCGCCCCTGTCTACCAGTTTGGAATGATATCTCGGTTTGGAATTAACCATCAGGATACCTCCTTCCTCCCGACTAGTTACAGGTTCGAAGTCGCTTGCGCGATCCTCTCCATTAAGTAGCGATGATACGTTGTCTATCGAATCTATCGCGGACCACGGCATCCTTTGCCCGGCTCTTCACCCGGAGTCGGTTGCCGTAAGATTTACAACTATCCCCGCTCTTTAGAAAATAATACTGGTTCCAGCCTTCCCCGGCTGTCAGTCGGAATGCACAATCGATTGGCTGACGTCGCACGTTGCGCAAACCGCCTTGGAGCGCCCGAAGGTTGACTCATAGGGGAGACTGGCCTGCAAGCCAGAGTCCTACCCGGGCTCGCACTTCTATTTTATTTTTATTTTATTCCAACAAAAGAGAAAAACAGCGCTCGGGTCTTAAGTTAATAAATAATAATAACAATGTTACGGCCAAAATAGTCCCTTGATAATATACAGTTTATGTGCGTGATGTTGTGTAATAATATTTATATATTATGTTATATAATCATGTTCTCTTGATTTGTGAGTGTGTATGATAGAGTAGGATGAGTGTGTTTATACGTGTGATTGTGATGTGTGTTTAATGGGTGTGTGTAAGTACACCTACGTGTATGTGTCATAGTTGTGTATATATGAGAGTGTGTGATTCTGCACAGGTATGTATCTGTTCAAGCTTTTATGGTCTGGTCTATTACCGCTCTGATAAACTCGTTTTTGCTCATTGAGAATATGTCTAGTACCTGAAACGATTCATCGTAGGCTTCCATAATTCGATGCAGAGTTGAATTCCTTGCTTGATTTGTATGGAGTCTGGGTACATTGAATACCCTTGGGTGACGAGCCTTCTGCGTGGAGGCCGTCGGATGGGTGTTGACCCGTGCATTTAGCCGACCCTACACATGGGTATAAGTGGCCCAACTGCAACAGTGCCCATTAGCTCCCAAATACTGGACAACTTGGGCTGTCGACTACAGCGGGCGAGCCCGTCACCACAGGAAGTTTTAACGATTAGTCGTTCTATCTCCCTGGAGTGAGCGTAGAAGACTTGGGACAAAACAGTCCACCATCTAGCTACGCCACAACCCGTTAGAGACCAACGCCTTACCGCGAGATAGCCAGTAATGTTACCTGGCGGGCGACACTCGCGTCCTAACTACCAATTGTGACCAGATTTCTCCGGTCTCTCGATTGGTTCCGAGTTCGAGGTCGCTTGCGCAATCCTCTCTTACGAAGCGGTGAAACGGTGTATACCGAATCTATCGCGGACCACGGCGTCCTTTGCCCGGCTTTCACCCAGGATCGGATGGCCGATGGTCATTTCAAGAGCAGTCGCCGTAAGGTACGCAACCACCCCCGCTCTATAGGAAACAATACAGCTTCCAGACTCCCCCGACTGTTAGTCAGAGTGGCGTTTCGTTCGCCGCCCCGAGGGGCGTTTCGTTCTTTGCAGGATCCACGGATTCCTCCCCCCCGTGGTTGCTCCGAGACCTGCCCACGGACCGTGCGCCTCCACCATCATCGTTTCTGGAGCGTCCTCTACCCCGCTTACCGGCCCTAAATTTATGATATTTGTTGTTTTTTTTTTCTTTTGCGAATATGGTAAATTTAGTATTATTTTTGTAAATTTTTCTTTTGTAAATACCTTTTATTATAAATAAATGGGTTCTCGGGGCGGTACGGGGGGGGAGGTGGTTTACCCTATTTCACCCCCTGCGCGTTCTACCCTTCTGGTACGCGCAGGGTTGTCGTAGCACGACATCCCGGGCAGACAAGACGACCCTCGTCGTTATAACTGCCCGGGCAATGGGCGGGGTTTGCTGCCCTCACCTATCGCCTTGAAACTCTTAACTGTTAGTCAGAGTGCACAATCGATTGGCTTGCGCCGCATGGTGCGCAAACCGTCCAGGAGCGCCAGAGGTTTGATTCCCAGGGGAAACTGACCAGGACCAGAGTCCTACCCAAATACTGGACAGGCGGGTTAACAAAAAAGTTGATCCCCCACGCAGGCAAGATTTAGTAGCACTCTTAAAAACTTCCAAATCTGCTGGGAGCGCGCGCGCCAAAACCGGCAAAGCTAGTGAAACAATAAATGAAATGTCGATAGTCGATATCATCGACACAAACCTATCGTGGCGACGTCCCCACGCACTCGACGCCACTCAGTGTCGAGTGGGCGCCGAGCGGTGCGATGGCGCCGCGCGAACACCGATAGAACGGAATTAATCTTCAGCGCAGTGGCATTCCAAACAGCCCCAAACCCAAACCATCCCCAAAACCAAACCCAACACCCAGGAAGAGGTTCAACCCAGCTGCCGTCGCAGAGGCGCGTACCCGACCGGGTTTTTCCAGTGTTATCGATTCCTCAGTCGACGTGCATGTTTCGTTTATGCCGTTGGGAATTGTTGAGTGTAATTGTGTAAGGAATACTTTGTGAGCTGTATCCCGAAGTGACCGCAGCGTAGGTGCTCATTGCGTCATACTGTTTGGTAAGAATTTTACATTGTTTTGGTAAATGAGGCAGTCATATGTTATCGATTTTGCTCAGCGAGACGAAGCATCGTCGCATCTCTTTTATCTTATAATATTACGGAAACTATGACCATGTATTAACTATATAACGTATCTACATAAGCTTTTACACAATCGACCACACAGCCCAGCTATTCTAAAGATGAAGAATGTTCAATTTCACACGAAATTGAACATTCTTGATATTTATTTATTTTATTTATTTATTTAAGAATTAATTACTATAAAACATTGATTAGCTTACAAAAATAACAGGAACCGAATGGCAAAACCTTAACCTTTTGCTTATTTGTTTCTGTCACCCAACTGGGACTAGCCCGTTCTAGGGTGGACAGGACTCCAATATTACAATCAAGTTTGCTTGATTGCTTGGTTGCCTACAAATGTACAAGTTTTAGTAAAAAGCTAATGACACAAATTGCCCTAAATTGTGGTCTTCAGAATAAAATAAAAAAAAAAATAATAAAAAATATTTAAAAAATATAATAAATAAAATGCAATTCCATTATTAAATCGGCAATAAATATAATATAAAATTCGATTAAATAATATAAATAAAGTTATATGTGAGAAAAGAAAGAAACAGTCATTAATATTTAATATTATGTTTTAAGTAATATAAGATTTAATATAAAAATACCTAGTCTAAAAGTATAATTCATTGTCAAAGTCAAATATTTTTTGGTAGTTAGTTCAATGTTAAAATATACTTAACATATAAGTTTAAAAATATGTTAATAATTTGTGCACCTAAGTTTTATTATACTATTATTTCTAACATTTGATGTATCGTTAGTCTGTCATGATTCGATTACCATTTCTTTAATTTATTTTTGAATTCCCTAAATGTCAAATTCATTTTTATTTCCATATTGATCAGATTGTAAAATCTCGGCGCAATGAAAGAGTAATGTCTTTGAGAATATATGTCTTTGAAATATATAGACTAGAAATTAAACATTATTATATATACCTACTATAAATGTTTATATACTATAAATGTCTTTGAAATATATAGACTAGAAATTAAACATTCTTGATCGTTACACAATGAGGAGCTCTCGTACATTTTCTGTTGTCGCTTCCAATACTAATATCGTAACGAATAGACCTCTCACAAGAATATGCAGTGTTTTTAATACTACATATAAATGATTAGACATATTTAATGATTCCACGAATTTAATTCAAGATTCAATCAAAAGTCTCTCTGCAACTTACTAAGATTTATTTAATTGCAATCCTACTACATGACTTTACTATATTTATTTTTACACGGCTGCCCAATAAATAATGAGTGTTTCGTGTTCAGGATACATCTATGTATGTTTTCCGTTTTATTTATTCTACAATAACATATAGACGCTAGAACTAATTTAGAAGTATGTGGTATTGTTGAAATCGTTATGTCATCCCGAGTGTCATAGGCTACTTAACTATCCAGATATCAAGTAAATAGAAATGTTAATAAATTAACATAAATATGTCGTGCTTAGTATGAAATGAAAGGCCCGATTGAGAACATTCGGAAAATATATATGTATATATATATATATATATATATCTTGACGACGGCTGAGCCGAAATATTGATATACATTTTATAAAAATCATTAATATTTAAGAAACACTAATCGCCTATTATTTTCCAGCATTCATTCTCGTCTTTCGCATTGTTGTGTCGCCGCTGTAGGATAAAGTAGAAAGGTTCGAATACCACAGTAGGAAACCGCAAATACTGAGAGAAGAGAAAACGAAAAAGGCGTGGAGTCACTCCTGGTCACCACAGACCAGATAAGTGCCCTTTCATTATTTTATCATTTCATTTATTTAGTGATAAACATAATTTCAATTTGAAAATATATATATATATATATATATATATATATATATATATATATATATATATATATATATATATATATATATATATATATATATATATATATATATATATATATATATATATATATATATATATATATATATATATATATATATATATATATATATATATATATATATATATATATATATATATATATATATATATATATATATATGGATAAATACATAAACCACAAACATTTCACAAAAAAACGTAATAAAAATAATTATAAATACAGTAATTTACTTTTTGTAACAGCAGTCGTGTTTTTTATTCCTGTTAATATTTATTTATTTTATTTTATTTATTTCCGTAATTCAAGATACAAATTACAAAGAAAATCCTTATTCTAACAAAAAGACAGTTTATAATAAGTGTATATATTATACCTAGCTTAGAAAGGAAATTCATCTTTTGACATAACGGTTTACCACCTCACTAGGTCTGAACCTGTGTTGAGGTGGTACTAACATCGATGAATTCTTTTGAGACGAGAGGGCAAATCTTATCTAATACTTAAGTACAATTTAAAATTTAAAGTTAAATTTAAAAACATCAATAAAATTATAAACTAAATTAAATTTTATGACAATCTACTAAGTTATATGGAATAATAATTATTTTTTATATATTAGATATAAACACATATAAATATGATATATACCATATATAGATATATATTATCATAATATATATTATATATACCATATAACATATATATACTAATATTATTAATATATATTATATAACATATATATACTAATATTATATATAAATTCATACATATAATATGATAGTAGGTATATAAAATAGAGTTAATAAAATATAAATAAATATATATCACGATCACACCTGAGACCTTAATAATTTTTCACAGTCTTCCCTAGATTTATTTAAAAGCCAAGTTGCCACCACTCTTCTAAACGTAGCGTAAGGTACGTCGGTCGTTTGAACGTCCATTGTCAGTATATTGTAAAGCTTTGGAGCTAGAAATGTATAATGTCTTTGTCCGTACGTCGTGTTCATTTTTAACTCCGGTTGTCTGTATCGATTTCTAGTGTCATGTCCGTGGTCCCGAAGTTTAATAGTCGCAGTCCTGTCATTCCTCTGGAAGTACATCAAGACCGCTCTTATGTACAACTGTCGAATGTCCATTACGTTGAAGTCTATGAATAACTGGTCGGATGGGAAACGGAGCGGTCTTCTATTAATAACCCTAATGAGGGCTTTCTGGGCCTTTATTGCCGGGTCAAGGATTGATTTAGCCGCTCCACCCCATCCTATCTGTCCGTATGTAATTATTGATTGCGCTAGTGCATAGTAAGTCGTTTTAAGCATAGATGGGCTAAGTATATTTCTAATATTTTTAAATATGTAAATTAGTTTTCTAAGACGTGTCGCAGTCTGGTCAACTTGCTTGTGCCATCTCAGGACGCCGTCTATCAGGATACCTAAGTATTTTATACATGACGTGCGTTCCAGCGGTTGGCACATGCAGTTTGTCCCTTCACAGTTGTGTAATAGTAAATGTTTTTCTAGTCCCGGTTGATTCCGCCCATCTATGCTAAAGGTCATGTATTTCGTTTTTTCTATGTTAAGCGTCAGTAGATGTTCATTTAGCCAGTCATGTGTCTGATTGAGTCCTTTCTTTGCCTTTACAAATACAGACTCCCAGGTGTTACTCTAATATAAGTATTTACTTGTATTATAACTAGAGATACGGATTATTCGCAAAAAAAATGTAAAAAATATATATACATATATTAAAATTTTGCTAAAATTCGCATATATTGCATATAAAACCACTTTTTAATAGAGCTAAAATTCATATTTAATATTAATTAAATGCTAACATTGTTGTACTTCCAATATTTGACCATTTAGAATCGTTCTGTCCGTAACGGCGACATTTTATTTAATAAAGAAGTGACCTGCTTCTACACTATTCAACTAACAGCGTAGTAGTAACTAACTCTGTAACGCTGCTTCAAAGGTTGAAAAGCAGCATTTAATACCCCAGAATATGTTCTTAACGTTGGCATCTTCATTCTTATTTACTGATTGAAGCATTAGGCGATGAAAGTTATTATACCTACCAGTCAGCTCATTTTGAGAAAGTTCTCTGAAAAAAGGACATTTTGAGAAGTTTTCGAGTAATGTATTTTAAGGTGGTTGCAACCACAGATAGGCAACATAACTGACCAATATTAAAGTGGACTTCATTTGTTGTATTTTATCTCATCTGCAGAGAAATTTAATTTTGCATAAATTCGCATCTATTTCGTAAAAACGAAAATTCCGTACTTCTAATTATAACCTATACCATACCCTTATATCATATTGCGTATTATATCCAATTATTCATATTTGATTTTGGCTGTATATACCTACCCCATTTTTCCTACTTACCTGTTATTACAGTGCACATTGTAAACTTTTCAGAGGATAGTAATTTGGTTTTGTACAAATAGGTTTTTCATATAATTTATCATGCATTTACTATCTATAACCTTAATGTTATTATTTTTTGTTATTTTCAGTGGTGGTATGTTATGTCTATCGGTATCTTTTTCGGACTTGAAAAGACTAAAGCCACTTTTTCGTACTTAAAAAGTCCTCTCGCTAGTCCATATTATGTGGGGTTCGGATGGTTTGGGCAAATACCTACAATAAACCAATAAATGCGACATAAACCAATAAATGTACAGCTGTTATACCTATTCTGTTGCCCTAAATTCCTAGTTATCCTACGTCTTATCCCATCCTCTCCTATCCTCCGCTACTTGCAAATACTCTCCAAATCCTAATTATATTTTAAAAAATGGCTTTTTAGTTACTTTATTAATCTTTGTTGTGTATAAGTTTATTTTGAATATTTTACTCTACTGGCAATGCATTGAAAATGACCACTTCCATACCAATACTACAGTATACCAACCAGTAGCTTTACTCTTGAGCTACAGGGCATTGCGGGAAGAGAGTGCGAGGAATGTTGGCAGAGGGCTACGTCCCGACGAACACCTTTAGTTAGCATTGCGCAGGTAAAGGCTGGCGACGTTTTTGAGCGTTTGAATATCTGCGTGGGCCAAGTAGCGGAACATCTGGCGACCATATCCGAGCCCTTACGACTCGTGACGTATTCGCTTTGATTTCAAAAGTGAAGCTACTGTCTGGTATACTGTGCCAATACGTGGGAGCTAACGGGCCCATGATGAGGTGGCCACGATGACCCATGTGTTCAGGGTCGGTCACACTCACGGGTCAACACCCATCCGACGGCCTCCACGCACGGGGTGCGAACCTGGGTAGGACACTGGGTCAACCAGTCTCCCCTGGGAATCAAACCTCTGGCGCTCCTGGACGGTCTGCGCACCGTGCGGCGCAAGCCAATCGATTGTGCTCTCCGACTAACAGTCGGGGGAGTCTGGGAACTGTATTGTTTCCTATAGAGCGGGGGTGGTTGTCTACCTTACGGCGACTGCTCTTGAATTGACCATTGGCCATCCGATCCCGGTTCAGAGCCGGGCAAAGGACGCCTTTGTCCGCGATAGATTCGGTATACTCCGTTTCACCGCTTCGTAAGGGAGAGGACCGCGCAAGCGACCTCGAACTCGGAACCAATCGAGAGACCGGAGAAATCTGGTCACAATTGGTAGTTAGGGCTCGAGTGCCGCCCGCCAGGTAACATACCTGGCTACTCGCGGTAAGGCGTTGGTCTCTAACGGGTTGTGGCGTAGCTAGACGTCGGATTTGTTATGTCCAAAGTCTTCTACGCTCACTGCACGGTCGATAGAACGATGAATCGTTTAAACGTCCTGCGGTGACGGGTTCGCCCGTTGTGGTTGACATCTCAATATGTGCCAATACGTATCGACACCAGTAGTAGTTACGCCAGTACTTCCCGATGTGAGCGATCCCGCGATGAATATTGCCGTGCTATTCTCTCGCGTTTTGTTCGATGTACTGCACTCTCTCTGTGTCACATATTTTTACGCGCAACGGATATGACCCAACTAATTTGTGCCTGAGGGTATTTTCTAGGCTCTTTATATCGATGCTGAAACCATGTTCGTTTGTTATAACCAGGAAAGTTTTGCAATTCAGGTACCAAGAAGTTATCCAACATCTCCACGTAACTCCGTTCTTAATCAAATGTAAACATTCTTTTGAGACACCCCGTGTGTCGAAATGTAACGGATAGCCAGATGGAACATACTAACATTATGGTCGATAAGACGCCTGAATCGATAAATACACGGCTACATTATACCAATGCAACCTTTACTTTCCCGGCCCATCAACCGACCAGGAGGGAAAGTATTGTGATCGCGCTAACATTTTTTTCTAGATGAAGACGAAACCAACACTATTTTGAGGCCCCCCAAGACCATTTCCAGACTAAACTGTCTGTGTGTATGTATTCCTTCACGATTAGCGCGTGCAATTTCGGTATACCGAGATCACGCATGATTTCATCAGTCCCGCTCACTGCGGAATTGGAAAGTGCGAAATTCCGCGGGATTTGCGCGATTGAAAATTATTCCACCAGAAAGTGTGATTCAAAGCGGAAATAAGCAGTTAATCCAGAAAAGGAAGTTTAATTCGACAACCTCCATTGAAGCTGACGATAACGAAGTGCCTCTTTCTGCTGTGGCTGAAAAAAATGATCAGAGTCAAGCTGTTGATGCTGCCAACACGGAAGAGAACACAGCTACTCGAGCTCTGACTTTGCAAGAAGAGCTAGAGCAAACTATAAACTCCGCCGTGACAAGTATTTGTCGATCGCCCGCTATTTGGGAGTTAATGGGCCCTTGCTGAGTTGGCCACGAAGACCCATTCTGTTCAGGGTTGGTCACACTCACGGGTCAACACCTATCCGACGACCTCCACGCATGAAGTGCGAGCCTGGGTAGTAGGACTCTGGCCTTATAGTTAGTTTCCCCTGGGAATCAACCTTCTGGCACTCCTGGACGGTCTGCGCACCGTGCGGCATAAGCCAATCGATTGCGCACTCTGACTAACAGTAGGGGGAGTCTGGAAGCAGTACTGTTTCCTATAGAGCGGGGGTGGTTGCGGACCTTACGGCGACTGCTCTTGAAACGACCATCGGCTACCCGATCCTGGGTGAACAGCCGGGCAAAGGACCCTGTGGTCCGCGATAGGTTCGGTAAACACCGTTTCACCGCTTCGTAATGGAGAGGACTGCGCAAGCGACCTCGAACTCGTAACCAACCGAGAGACCGGAGTAAGCTGGTCACAATTGGAAGTAATGGCGTGAGTATAGGCCCACCGGGTAACACTCCTGGCTATCTCGCGGTTAAGGCGTTGGCCTCTTACGGGCTTGTGGCGTAGCTAGACGGTGGACTGTTTTGTCCTCAAGTCTTCTGCGCTCACTCCAGGGAGATAGAACGACTAATCGTTAAACTTCCTGAGGTGACGGGCTCGCCCGCTGTAGTCGACAACCCTAGTTGTCGATCGCCCGCTCGAATTCCTCTCATCGAAGCAATCGTAACTTAAAGAGAGATGACTCTTTATGAATCAGGTGGATCGCTGGGTTGCCCTAAAGTCTGTAGTGCCTACAAGCGTCGAAGCTAAACGGGCGTTCTTCGCTACCGGTTATCTTGCCAATAAGTTTAGAAGTCGTTTGGCTGACAACACTTTGTGTGTGTGTGTTTCCTGCGAAAACACTTCCACGACATGTTGTGAATCCTGCGAAAACACTTCCAAAATGCAAAGTAAATTTATTTTCGTACTTGTTTTTTTCTAATACGTATTTTTAACTTAAGCGAACTATGTTTAACTACTCACTGATAACTACTTTTATCGAAATGATCCCGTTATACCGGGAACCCGCGTCATTGGGATTTTTTTGGTCTCGCCTATACCGAGATCCCGCAAGGGCATGCGGGAGTAGAATCCCTATCCACGACGCCCAAACTCTTTATCCGATCGAACTGAAATTTGGTATGCAGGCATTATTTGGTCATGGCAAGAGTTGAAAAGATTGTGGTCGAAATCGGGCCACCAAATCGGGGCGCACTAGTCGAATATCATCCTCGAAATATTGGACTTAGACACTTGAAATTTGGTACACAGATGCCTTGTTGCGCCAAAATCACATTGTGAAATTTTAGGTTGTAATATCTTATATACAAGCTGCCCTAATAATATTTAAATTGACCCATACATTTTAATTCAATATTAATGCTATTTGTTGGCGCTTGGCCGAAACCAGTCCATAGTCGAGAAACGAACCGCGCCGCCCGAGGCGGTTACAACAGAACCCAAATAGGTTCACCCGCCGGCCGAGAGAGGGCGCTCATCGATTTTATTTATGAAATTAATATTCAGACGAAACCAGTCCTTGGTTACTTTCCGGGAAAGTCTTGAGGTGACACAACTGATTTGTTTTACTTTTCCATGATCGCACACACGATCATAACCGGTCAATTACTAACGACATCTTGGGTTGCCAACTACAACGGGCGAACCCGTCACCTCAGAAAGTTTTAACGATAGTAATGGTTCTGTCTCACAAACTTACCGTCTATAGCTAAGCTAACATGCCCGTCAGAGGCTAACCGCCTTACGGCGAGGCATCGGAAAGGTAACCAGCAGGTAGCCTCGCCCACTGACTGTATAGGAAGGATATCTCTGTCTGGAATTGACCATCAGGATGCCTCCATTCTTCCGACTGGTTACGAGTTCGAAGTCGCTTGCGCGATCTCTACCTGCCTTATATTCAGCGGTGATTAAGTTTGAAACTATCGCGGACCATTGGCATCTTTTTCCCCCGGCTCTGAAATGATGATCAGGTAGCCAATTGGTCATTTCGAGAGTCACGTCACGTCAACATCCAGTCCCGCTGCTCAGGAGACAGTATATTTCAAGTCTCCACACTCCTTCAGTAATTAGGAGTGTACAACTGATTGGGCTGACGCCGCACGCTGCGCCAAATCGTCCAGTAGCGCTGGGAGGCGTACTCCAAGGAAAACCGATACACCAGCCGCGAGGCCTGAGACGCCAGAGTCCCTTCCCGGGGAAGACTTCACAAGAGGAGGCTACTGAATTGGAACTAAATCGTGAATTGGACCGATCCGGAAACTTTGTTTGTATTGTCTCTCTTCCTAACGGGTGTGCCCGTGCCACCGTACCAAGCTCGTTCTGTCCTCACTCCTTTCTTGCTGCTGTTTGCGAATGCTGCTTAATTTATAACTTATGCACTACCACCTGCCAAAATATGAATGTTTTTTTTTTTTCTTTTCTTTTTATTATTATATACTATATATATATATATATATATATATATTATATATATATATATATATTTATAATATATATATATACTATATATATATATATTATATATATATATATGTATATATATATATATATATATATATATATATATATATATATATATATATATATATATATATATATATATATATATATATATATATTATATATATATTATATATATATATATCTATATATATATATATAAATATATATATATATATATATATATATATATATATATATAATATATATTATATATATATATATATATATATATATTTAAAATAAAATTAGTAAAAGCTACTTAAAAAGTAGCGAAGGAAATCCCAGCTTGTATTGGGAAATGCTTATGTTTGAATGAGATATACTTACGGATGTGCACGACTTTCGACGGTGCAATGTAAGTTTAAAGGTCCTTTTGCAGTCGACTAACGATCACTATTCATCCATATATCTCATAAATAGGGCTTATCCTTATGCAACACAAAATGCCTTCAATTGAGACGAATTAAGCGAAAAAATAAAAAATTAAACTATTGATCACTTCGGCAAAGCCGTTTTCCAAATGAAAGTGACATTACGAAATAATTCAAATTTCGAATGCTACCAACATTTAAAATATGATACAATTGGCTGAATTTGTTATCAACGAGCCATTAAATCGAAATAAAACTAAAAAAACCTCCATATGCTCAATGAAATGAAAGAAGAAACTTCAATCTTAATATCTGGCAGAGGAGTTTATAAAAAAGATTGTATAATGTTATCAAAATAGGGTAAACCTATATAAAATTGTATAATATTAAAAAAATTGTAAAGAAATATTGTAGAAAACAGTATAATATTGTTATATTTGATAAGGTTTGTAAAGAAATCCGTTTATAGGATGATATTTTTAATTAAAATAAAATTAGTAAAAGCTACTTAAAAAGTAGCGAAGGAAATCCCAGCTTGTATTGGGAAATGCTTATGTTTGAATGAGATATACTTACGGATGTGCACGACTTTCGACGGTGCAATGTAAGTTTAAAGGTCCTTTTGCAGTCGACTAACGATCACTATTCATCCATATATCTCATAAATAGGGCTTATCCTTATGCAACACAAAATGCCTTCAATTGAGACGAATTAAGCGAAAAAATAAAAAATTAAACTATTGATCACTTCGGCAAAGCCGTTTTCCAAATGAAAGTAACATTACGAAATAATTCAAATTTCGAATGCTACCAACATTTAAAATATGATACAATTGGCTGAATTTGTTATCAACGAGCCATTAAATCGAAATAAAACTAAAAAAACCTCCATATGCTCAATGAAATGAAAGAAGAAACTTCAATCTTAATATCTGGCAGAGGAGTTTATAAAAAAGATTGTATAATGTTATCAAAATAGGGTAAACCTATATAAAATTGTATAATATTAAAAAAATTGTAAAGAAATATTGTAGAAAACAGTATAATATTGTTATATTTGATAAGGTTTGTAAAGAAATCCGTTTATAGGATGATATTTTTATTTAAAATAAAATTAGTAAAAGCTACTTAAAAAGTAGCGAAGGAAATCCCAGCTTGTATTGGGAAATGCTTATGTTTGAATGAGATATACTTACGGATGTGCACGACTTTCGACGGTGCAATGTAAGTTTAAAGGTCCTTTTGCAGTCGACTAACGATCACTATTCATCCATATATCTCATAAATAGGGCTTATCCTTATGCAACACAAAATGCCTTCAATTGAGACGAATTAAGCGAAAAAATAAAAAATTAAACTATTGATCACTTCGGCAAAGCCGTTTTCCAAATGAAAGTGACATTACGAAATAATTCAAATTTCAATAGTTTAATTTTTTATTTTTTCGCTTAATTCGTCTCAATTGAAGGCATTTTGTGTTGCATAAGGATAAGCCCTATTTATGAGATATATGGATGAATAGTGATCGTTAGTCGACTGCAAAAGGACCTTTAAACTTACATTGCACCGTCGAAAGTCGTGCACATCCGTAAGTATATCTCATTCAAACATAAGCATTTCCCAATACAAGCTGGGATTTCCTTCGCTACTTTTTAAGTAGCTTTTACTAATTTTATTTTAAATAAAAATATCATCCTATAAACGGATTTCTTTACAAACCTTATCAAATATAACAATATTATACTGTTTTCTACAATATTTCTTTACAATTTTTTTAATATTATACAATTTTATATAGGTTTACCCTATATAAAATATATATATACAATTTTATATAGGTTTACCCTATATTTATATATATATATATATATATATATATATATATATATATATATATATATATATATATATATATATATATATATATATATATATATATATATATATATATATATATATATATATATATATATATATATATATATATATATATATATATATATATATATATATATATACTATATATATATATATATATATATATATATATATATATATATATATATATATATATATATATATATATATATATATATATATATATATATATATATATATATATATATATATATATATATATATATATATATATATATATATATATATATATATATATATATATATATATATAATATATATATATATATATATATATATATATATATATATATATATATATATATATATATATATATATATATATATATATATATATATATATATATATATATATATATATATATATATATATATATATATATATATATATATATATATATATATATATATATATATATATATATATATATATATATATATATATATATGTATATATACTATATATATACTATATATTTCTTTTTATTATTATATACTAGCTTATTATATACCAGCGGTTTCACCCGCGTGGTGATGGAAAATTGTGATAATGATGATAGAAAACCATATATCTTTATAAATTATAGCCTATGTGTTATTCTGATGTGTAAGCTATATTATTGTAAAGTTTCATCAAAATCCATTCAGTAGTTTTTGCGTGAAAGAGTAACAAACATCCATACATACATACAGACTTTCGCGTTTATAATATTAGTAGGATACATATTTTTTTTTATTTTTTTTAAATTTTATTTTATATAATACGCATTGTGACTATGTAATGAAATGTAATGTAAATACATGTATGTGTATGTAAATGTAAAATGTAAAAAGAGAAAAAATGTATTTATGAAACGAATTAATAAATGACTCCTTTGGGGATTGGATGGGGATAGAAGCCTCTGATCATTGGATATACAATTAAGCTAGGGCAGAAAAGACGACTATAGTCGTTATAACTGCTCGGGTGGTGGATGGATTGGCTTCTGTCTCCATCCACCTCGTTGGAGTATGAAAATGAAAAAAAAAAATGATCCGGAAACACAGTGGATCTTATGGCTAAAGCTGCACGAAACCGTTCGCCTCATAAAGTTTAATAACTAACGACAGAACGCTAAATGTATACCTGATGTTTAAAAATAAGTAAATAAGTAATAATAAGTAAAGTACATATATCAGTGCCTTTTATACGCCAAAGAGAATCTTTTAAATTGCGAGCTTCACTCCACTCGACATAGCCATAATACGCGACATAAAAACAATGTATTATTGCCTAAAGTACGATTGACTAAATATCAAAAAACATTTTTATATATTAGTTTTAAATGGTTCAATGCTTTGCCGTCATCGACGAGAAGACGAGATGGCAGCATATAAAATCTGCTTGAAAAATCAGTTAGTCAAACATGCCCTTTACAAACTGGACGACTTTTATGATATTGCGTCCACAATTGCTTGATTATACATAAATAACCATATTATGACTATACTTTCGCACTAAGTTTTAGATTTTATGGACATTGTTTTTAATTACGCATGTTTCAGAATTTTTCTTTTTCATTGTATTGATTATTATTTATTGTTTGATTATTGATTATTTTGTAAATTTGACTATTTTTAAGTAATCACCTCTGATTACAATTATTTTTTTTTCCTTTTAATTAATCAAAGCGGTTTTATCATCCGGTAAATTATGATTGTAAAATTTGACATGTTCCTCTTTATTGTGAAATGCTTTTATGGAATGAATAAATGATGATGATGATGATGATGATGATGATGAGTAACATTGTTTTGAATTAAAATTCAGTTGAATTTATAATGGCGACTGAAGCCGAAGTTGTCAAAGTTTATAGTGAAATAAACTGCAATTATATATGTAAAGACTTAATATGTCTTGCTACGCCTGCCTTACTTGAGGTTAAAAGTCATACTAAACAGCTCAAGGTTGACTACTGACTACGTACAATTACCATCTAATTTGAAATTCCTGGACATACCCGACCCATTTTAGTATGTAGATGACATTAAGCTTCTGTCATCCGACCAAGGGGAGAAGAAGCCACTACCGCTAAGAAAATGGGGCCATTAAGCCGACCTTGCTGGTTTATAGAGTGATTTTCACGCGGTCGGGTCCCCGAGCGAGACAAAACACGCGGTAAAAGAGGACAGCCTGAGTGATGACAGCGCCGAACACCCAGTTTGACGAGGCCATAAAAATCTGGACGATGAACCCACGCTAAAAAGTTGCGTAAGGTTGAATATACCCAATGCCTTTCAAATTAATTATACAATGCTTGATATATGCTTCATATATATATATATATATATATATATGTTTGTTTGCATTTATGTATGTATGTATGTATGTACGTACGTATGTATGTATGTATGTATGTATGTTTGTATGTACGTATGTATTTATGTATGTGTGTATGTCTGTATGTATGTATGTAATCTATGTCTGTATGTATGTATGTATGTTTGTATGTATGTATTTATGTACGTATGTACATTGTACGTACGTACATAAATACATACTTACGTAAATACATACTTACGTACATAAAAAACATCGTTTTCATTATACTGCTGGAATGCCTGACCCAGTTCGACAAGAAGTAGGGTTACCGTTTCAAATCAGACGGCCAATACACCTCGTCGAGCCTCGCTTTTGCCGATGACCTAACTTTTATCACCAGGAGCCTTCCCTGCTATTACAGAAAGTGGAGCTGTTCAACGACTGGTCAGGCTGTATAAAAGTGAAGCCCTCCAAATGTTTTTGCCTTGCACTCGCCCGCATAGATAATTTACGCCCTATGACCCTAAATTGGTCTATAAGGGCTCTATTATCTCCCTTATAGACCCAAATAAACATTTCAAATTCCTTGGCAGACCTCTCTGGAGGTCATGTTATAGAACATTTCAGTAGTTGTCTGACAAAGATGCCTTGCTAATTTCTGGCCCTCGTAAGGCTTGGATCTATGACAATTATCGAACTTCACATTTTTCATGGCCCTTGCTTATTTACGATTTCACCAAAACCCAACTGTCTCGTCTGGATGCACTGGTGACAGCTAGTTTAAAATCCTGGTTGTCCTTAGCCAAACCATCTGACCCCTCGACTCTCTTCAGGTCCAAACACAATTTTGGGCTAGCTCTAAAACTGCCCTCTCTGCTCTACGCCAACTCCAGAATAACCAAAAATTCGATTCTAAGCAAATCCAAGGATCCGGCAATATCGAAGCAGGTAACAAGAGGCCGCAGTGAGTCAAATGATCTACAAGCATACGTAAACTTCCACAAAAAGTTCCTTGCTGGAATCAACCAGAACGGCAATGGTCTGGGGTACGGCAGTACAACCATGAGCGATGTGGACTTGAAGAAGTCTCTCTTGCGGGGAGATTACGACAGCAATAGTATGGCTCAATAGTATGGCTATTGGCCTTTAGTGCCAAAATGATTGGACAACGATTGTAGACTTTTGCATTCCTCCTCCAATGCACCGGAAAGTAATGTTGTATGACTGGACGCCAGAGATGCTGACATTTTAGTTAAATGCCTTTCAGCATACACTTCCATAACCCAGTAACCTCGCTCGTTGGAGCTATGCCGAGAATAGTTCATGTCCTATTTGTAGCAATACCCCTTGCACAGCTATAATATTCTAGCTGGCTGCAAGGCGGCCTTAGATCAAGGACAGTACACTTACCGCCACGACAAAGTCCTTGCTGTAATTCGCGAGGTAATTAGTCTCTCAGTGGCTTGTGCCAACAAGGGTTTGACAGTATCCTACAAACCCCCAATACAGTTTGTGCGGGATGGCTCTAAAGGCAAAAAACATTTCACTACAAAACCTTTCTCAATAATCGAGAAAGCTACAGATTGGATTCTGGAGGTTGATTCGGTCTCTAAGCAGTATAAATTCCCTGAAAGTCTCGGATGCACAGCCCTGCGTCCAGATATAACTCTTTACTCTTTATCTCGGAAGATGGCCCTTATCGTAGAATTAACTGCTCCATGGGAATCAAATATCCCATAAGACCACGAGTACAAATTAAATAAATATCATGATCTCGCAAATGCGATCACCCGGAACGGCTTCATTGTTCACCTTCACGCGTTGGAAGTTGGCGCTCGTGGCCTGCCAGCTAAATCTCTGTTTCACCTTTTTAAAGAGCTTGGTCTCTCTAGGAACATAATCAACTCTTTCTTAGAAAAAATATCTAAAACCGCGATTTCTGCATCTCAAATTCAATGACTTCGAAGAGGGAGTGAATAGGTGGTAAGATGAACGCTCACATGTCACAAGACAGCTGCCCTAAACTTACCACTGCCGTTAGTCCGGAATCCACTGTTCACCCCCCAGAAGTATATGATGGGCTCACTGCTCCCCCCCCATACTATGTATATGATGGGTCCGACTTCGGTCGGTGAATTCCATGGCAGCTACGTTTGTATTTTATTTTATTTTTAATGCACACTTGTCCATTGTACAATCGTGCAAGTAATACAGTACAAATATGCAAATAACATAGCCAAGTTATGTAATTTTATGCTAGTAACATAGATAAGTTAAGCTAAGTTATGCCACTTCCCAAAGACAACAACTCAAAAATACTTTTGAAATAAAGGTTGACTTTGTTTTTTTATTATTGTCTTAGAGTCAAAACGTATCTACTCAGGATTTCTATCTGTTTTAGAAGTTTTATGGTTTTCTTTAAAGTCTTCATTATCTCACAACAACCTTTTGTAGTTAAGAACTGTTTGGCGCCGATATATAAATATGTTAGTGCCAAATTTTCCGTTTTTTTAATAATCCAGAATAAATATTACACAATGTCTAAATCCCTTTTTACAAGCTTTTATTTACCTTGCACTGTATGTTAGTTAGTGGGCTCGATTACGTTTCTTCTTGAACTAAAATCGGAAATTAGTCCGTGTGAACGAGACGGGGCAATACGCTAGAGGGGAGTGTGAGATGACCGGTTGTCACTTTTTCGCATTAAAACTGCGCGCCAAGGTCAAATCTTACACCGCACGAAATATGCTCGAATTTATTCGGACGAGTATAAGTTCGGCAGGTAGTATTTATCGACGATCGTTCGTTTCATATTCCGCTCTAACGTATAGCTCTGTCTCGTTAGCTTGGACTAATTTTAGTTTTAGTTCACAAAGAAACGCAATCGGGCCCAGTATGTATATATATGTATGTTTGTTTAGTTCAAATCTTGCAAGCTGTATTAAAACCACTTCCTCTTGTCCTATGAAGATGAAATTTTACATGTTGGTTCACTTCCGATGACAATGCATTTTTATGGTGAACATGACCATTCTACAGCCAGGATCGGCTCCCGATGAGGATACTCTTCCACGGTCAACAGCACAGACATACAATTTTTATACCCATTCAATTATGATAGCCCGTTCTAAGGTCCCCTATGACACGGCTGCTGCAACCGGGGTTGACTCGAGACAGAGCATTTTAATATAAGCTTGTTTTTAAAAATGTGTTTTACTATTAACTTATTGTACCATAGCTTTCCGTGTTGAAGATAAGAAAATCCGCTTTCGGCGATAACGAATTCTTAAGAGGGTGTACTCGTTCACCGCCAATTGAATTCTGAGGAAGGCCCTTAATAGGCATTCTGAGGGATAAGGCGGACCTTTATTCGAGTCCATTCTGCGGCCCGATCAATAGACGGCCTTCGCTCTGCTATTTTTATCGTCCTTTCTCCGAGTCATCCCGCTTTTAGATTGCTTTTAAGGTTTTATGAATGAATTCTGCTGTGATAACCGGTTAGAATGAGTTGATTAGGGCTGTGATTGGTTTCGGGGAAGATATTATAAGGATGCTGGGTGTAATAAAACCTTACTGTTGCTAAATTCGCCCAAAGGCAGGCTTTGTACATTGCACCTCGAATGTTCAATACACTTAAAGGACATTAAAAAATATTAGATAATGTTGATAGTTTCGAAACTATAATTTATAAATGGCTATTGGAGTTAGGGCGTTCTGGAACGGAGATAGAACTGACAATTGTATTTTTTTTAATTTATTTTTTTATTTAGGTAAAAACAGCCATAAGAATAAGAATAAGAATAATTTATTTTCCAAAACCCGATCTGGGTATAGAAATTACATACCTAGTGCTATTTCTACAAATAAAATTACATTTCAAATTACCTACTCATAAAATTATAAAAAATTCTATAAAAAACTAATAATTGAAAAAAAAACATATAAATTAAAAAAATCAATAACAAAGACATAAAAACTAGAAAATTAAAAAAACAACAGAAATAATGAGAAAACATAGAGAATCAGCAATTCAATAACAAAAATAAATAAAAACTAGAAAAATAGAAAGCATCCAAAGAGTTCTACGTAAACTACATTTAATAAGGATCAAACTATCGATCAACAATCAAGAAATCGAAAAATGCATCGACTCTCCAAAGAACAAAAAATCAACTGGTCTCGATGACACACCTGTTAGCGTAATTAAAATCCATAAACGTGTACTGGCACCTTGTCTAACATATCTTTACAATTTAAGCTTTTCAGAGGGAATATTTCCAGATTGTTATAAAGTAGCCAAGATTACACCAATATATAAAAATGGGCGATCCCACGAACCTAGAAAATTATCGACTCTTAGCCCTACTGAGTAATTTCTCAAAAATTTCGGAGAAGGTCGTCGAAAAACGACTAAATGGTTTCCTTGAAAAATTTGGGGTCATTTCAGACGGTCAATATGGATTCCGGACCAAAAAAAATCTACACAGGATGCCGCGTTGTCTGCATGTTTCATGATTGAGAATAGTCGAAACATATGCATATGCATTTCTGTGAAAATAATACATAATACAAATAGACCTATATTACCATTAATTACTTCAAACATTATAAATACATAGTAGCAAAGGGAAAATTACAATCAAAATTACACTAATAACTTATAAAATTATTTTATTATTATTCCAACAAAAGAGAAAAACAGCGCTCGGGTCTTAAGTTAATAAATAATAATAACAATATTACGGCCAAAATAGTCTCCTGGTAAAATACAGTTAATGTGCGTGATGTTGTGTAATAATATTTATATATTATGTTATATTATCATGTTCTCTCGATTTCTGAGTGTGTATGATAGAGTAGGATGAGTGTGGTTATGTGTGTGATTGTAATGGGTGTGTGTAAGTACATCTACGTGTATGTGTCATAGTTGTGTATATATGAGAGTGTGTGATTCTGCACAGGTATGTATCTGTTCAAGCTTTTAAGGTCTGGTCTATTGCCGCTCTGATAAACTCGTTTTTGCTCATTGGGAATATGTCTAGTTCCTAAAACGATTCATCGTAGGCTTCCATAATTCGATGCAGAGTTGAATTCCTTGCTTGATTTGTATGGAGTCTGGGTACATTGAATACCCTTGGGTGACGAGTTCGGCGCGATGGGACATTTAAGGCTATTCTGCTTAGAATTTGTGGGCTGTCGATATGATGCGAAAGTATATTGTGGAAGAACGTCATATCAGTCACTTTACGTCGCTGCTGAAGACTCAGCATTTCGAACCTTGCCAAGCCGTCAGAATATGAGGTATATTCAGCGAGGGTTCGATGACACAAGTGCCTTACGAAGGTTTTCAAATTAAATTTTAAACTTATAACAATAAACCAAGCAACCAAACCAAAGTAATGCAACCAAAAAACAAAAAGTTTTACTGAAAAACAAATTAAACTATAAGCTAATGAAACAACAAATCGCCTATTTTTTTTCTAAAACTAACCAACGTGTCGGAAAATATGTCGAGGTCATTCGAAGCTTTATTATAATGTAAACATGACCGTCTGAAAAAGGTATTTTTCGCATAGTTCGTGTGAAAAGAGGGTATATAAAATGTATCTTTTGAACGTGAAGAGGGATATAATATTATATCTATAAATGATATCAATATATCTATGATTATTATTATTAGTGTTTAATCTTTAATGTATATTAAATATATTGTGTATTTTTTAAATCTCTACATTATATTACTTTACTACTATCATCATGTCATCTCGAAATCTAAAAGAAGTAAATCGCACATCTAGGTATAACTAAAACTGTCAACTACAACGGGCGAACCCGTCACCTCAGGAAGTTTTAACGATATTTGATCGTTCTGTCCCCCGTAAGGTGAGCACAGAAGACTTGGGACGAAAAACAATCCACTGTCTAGTTACGCCACCTGCCCGTTAAAGGTCAACGCCTTACGCCGAGGCAACGGGAAAGGTACCCAGCGGACAGCCTCGCGCCCTGACTACCAGTTTGGAAGGATATGTCCGTCTGGAATTAACCTTCAGGATACCTCCTGCCTCCTGACTGGTTACAGGATCGAGGTCGCTTGCGCAGTTTTCTCCCTTTACGTAGCGGTGATACGGTGTCTACCGAATCTATCGCGGACCACGGCATCCTTTGCCCGGCACTTCATCTGGGATCGGGTGGCCGAATGGCCGTTTCAAGAGCAGTTGTCGTAAGGTAAATAACTACTCCCACTCTATAGGAGACAGTACTGTTTCCAGACTCCCCCGGCTGTCGGTCAGAATGCACAATCGATTGGCTGACGCCGCACGGTCCGCAAGCCGTCCAGGAGCGCCCGAAGGTTGACTCCTAGGCGAAACTGGCCCGCAGGCCAGAGTCATACCCTGGCTCGCACATCTATATGGAGGCCGCCGGATGGGTGTTGACACGTGAGTTTGACCAAACCTGAACACATAGGTCTTCGTGGCCAAAATGCAACAGTAAACATAGTTAGATGTGTAACGTTCCTCGGGTTGCATGGGATTAAGATGAATCAATTTGCCCGCAGGTACAGAGTTCTACTCGGGCTCTCACTTCTGCTTAGAGGCTACCGGATGGGTGTTGACCTGTGAGTAGGGCCGACTTTTAACACATGGGTCATAATGACCCAACTGCACTGGGCCCATTAGCTCCTAAAGATTAGGAGACAGTGGTATTTTATCTACACATCATAGCAGCGTTGTGAAACCTAGGGAATCTTAGCATTCCAAGTCCGGTTGGTTGCGATCAGATTGCCTACATACGATACGCTTCTTAGGAGACGGTACTGAGACTTGTCCCTAGATTATTTAGTCTTACTATTCTGGCGCTTGATACGCCAGCTAGGCCTCTGTTTAGAGATCTCTGCATCATGACGCTGCCGTCCATTTATATAATGGAAATAGCGCTGTTCGTTCGCAGAAATCTAGCCGATTTCAAAGCGAATGGTGTGCATCACCACTATCTAACAAGATCCCGTAGCATGCTACGTTCGGTAAGTCATGCATTATCCAAGTCGGAGAGGCTAGCCTATATCGCCGGCCCAGCGGTTTACAACACACTCAGCGAGCACATTAGGCAGGCGCAATCTCTTGACGTGTTTAAGAGACGCCTTAAGAGGTACCTCACAGATAAGGCGTTTTACTCACTGGAGGAATATTACTCGGGTAAAGTCTAAAATGCTTTGGTGGCTAAAGTGTTTATTGATTTCTTTGCATTTTGTCTTGTACATTATTCTTGTACTTTTTTTGTTTTTTTTTGTTTATTGCTATTTTATCTTTACGATAAAAAAAATATATATATTTGTTTGCTAATATGTATGGATGTTTGCCAATCTGTATCTGACTTGTATACCAGTATACTAATCAAATGAATATGAATATGAATACATATTAGTGTGTTGCAATATATTTTTTCCACAAGACGTATAGTCTACCCTTTTGTCCAGACTGTACTTACTTACTTACTTAGCCGGAAATGATATAAATACCTCGTGAAAATTTAAACAGCTGTTCTCGCTTTGATATTCGTTACAGCTTCTCACCTGTATCATTTCTCACTGTATATCTCCGCGCGGCGTGATTTATGAAAAGAGGTGCGGTGCGATGCTCCCTTAAGGGCCACCTCATCCCTTATTTATAGTCGGCTCCAGGCCTCCATCCAATATCCAGTAGTAGACGGTAGAAGGACATAAAGGAGGAGCATAACTTCCCTAGGCTATGTATAGAAATAGCGCCGGCTAAGGGCCTTATCGATCCACCCTTATCCTATATATCATAAAACGGGACGTTCGTCGACTTTATCGTTTAAATATGTGCCGGTGAATAGGTAGTTTACAAATTTCTTTCTTATTATAATGGAAAAGTATCTTCTTCATAAAGAAATACTATATTTATAACTATTTATTGCCATATTATTTTACATTTATTGAGATTAATTATTATTATTATTTATTATTTTTCTATTTATTACGATATTATATTATTATTATTCAATTTGATTATTTCACCATTTATTACATTGTTATTTTTCCATCTATAATGATTATTTACCTTTTTCGCATGTTATTAAAATTTCTTTACTACCAGTTTCAGACTCTAAATATCGCAGAAAACGATTATCGGCCGATTGTTCCCTCTTTTAAGTACTTGTCATAGACAAGTACTGCATGCTAGATTATTGAATGCGCTGTATGTTTTCCGAAATGATTAATTAATTAAATAAATAAATACTTAATTAAGAACTCAACGAACGACTTTCCAAAACTTCTTTCTTTAAAGGTACAGCATACGCGAGGTGGCAGTAGTAATACTATCATTAATTGAGGATATTTTGTTTTAAATTTATTTATTTTATTGGAATTATCAAATTAACCATTTACAATAAGTATAATATTAAAACAAATGGCAAAAACTTTCCTCTTTCATTCACTGGCTAGTGCTGCCCAACTGGGATATACCCGTTCCAGGGCAAAACTCGTAGGGCAAAACTCGAGGTACGTACAAACAATCCACTAAATAAAGCTTATGCTGCAACTAAACAAACGTATTGAAAACTACAGGGTACGCCTGCGAAAGACGAGCACTGGCAGCGCGACTGGCGGCCGAGTGAGTGACTTGCTATACAGCGCTATTCTAATTAATGGTGGCTGTAGTGGCGCTGCCAGTACCAACCTGTGTGCGTTTCCGTGTTGGTCGCGCCGCCGAAACGGTTGCCCAACCAAGCGGATACCAGGTGAGTTATTCTCCATAGAGCTGTATACATTTTGTCGGTAGCGGCGACTGGTTGCGCCACCATGGTGTCCCGTGGAATAGGGCCCTTAGTCTTTCGTACTATGATTCAAAATTTCAATATTTAGATTTTTTTCTTAATAAAAATACATATAATCTGAAGTCATCACCTTTTTGTAATTTGTATTTCTCTTGCAATCTATCGTGGAAAATAACTCGAAAATAGATTAGTATTGCGTACATACCAAGTAAATTCATAAAATGTGATGTGGTATATATTTTTTTATTTTTTATTACAATCTTACAAAAAAACAAAAATAAATGTCATGTGCGATTGCAGAAGAATGTTATGTACACCCAAATAATTGTTTTTTCAGCTATACTTAATATACCGCTAGAATCAGCGTTTTTTAAGCACATTTTTGGCTTTATAGGCCTTTATTTTTGATTTTTTATTTTGGAATTGAGACCATTAATAAATTAATAGTTTAAAAAATCACTAAAAAACACGCTTTGCGGCCAACTATACGACGACGCGGCCAACTATACGCGCCAACTATACGACACCATTACTTGTACTACTTTCCACGACTTTCGCGGCCAACTATACGACACCATTACTTGTAGTACTTTCCACGCACCATCACATCTACATTACTTGGTATGCGCACCATTACTTCGCACCAACCAAAGTTCATTCCGAGACTTTTCTAACAAGTCCAAACACAGCTATAATACGATGTTCCATCATGAAGTTCCAGTTCATATCTTCCGACTCCATCATCAGATCAGTTCGACAGTACCATATTATTGCATTGTCATCAGAACTACATACAACTGCCAATTTTTATAACGCTACGATCCTTGGAAGATGGTTAAATTAGTTACCTTAGATTCCATTACGTAATTACATACAGGTCGACCTAATAAAAGCGTGTTAAAATTAATATTTAAAAAAAAACACTAAAAACACGCTTTTTGGCTATGATACGATATTCACATACACACGGCTATGATACGATATTCCATCATGGAATGCCAGTGCCTATCTTCCGGCTTCATCATCAGACCTTGAAACCTAATCGTGGTCAAAGTTCATTCCAAGACTTTTCTAACAAGTCCAAACACAGCTTTGATACGATGTTGCATCATGAAGTTCCAGTTCATGTCTTCCGACTCCATCATCAGATCAGTTCGACAGTACCATATTATTGTATTGTCATCAGAACTACATACAGCTGCCAATTTTCATGACGCTACGATCCTTGAAAGATGGTTAAATTAGTTACCTTAGATTCCATTACATAGTTAGTTACATACAGGTCGACCTAATAAAAGCGTGTTAAAAATTAATAGTTTAAAAAAAAACACTAAAAACACGCTTTTGGGCTATGATACGATATTCACATACACACGGCTATCATAAGATATTCCATCATGGAATGCCAGTGCCTATCTTCCGGCTTCATCATCAGACCTTGAAACCTAATCGTGGTCAATGTTCATTCCAAGACTTTTCTAACAAGTCCAAATACAGCTATGATACGATGTTCCATCATGAAGTTCCAGTTCATATCTTCCGACTCCATCATCAGATCAGTTCGACAGTACCATATTATTGTATTGTCATCAGAACTACATACAGCTGCCAATTTTTATGACGCTACGATCCTTGGAAGATGGTTAAATTAGTTACCTTAGATTCCATTACTTAGTTACATACAGGTCGACCTAATAAAAGCGTATTAAAAAAGGACATATTTTTCATATTTTTGTTTTCTGTCAGCTTACGAATCGTCGATTCGCTTATTAGAAGCTTAACATTTCTATTGCTCATTACACTTATGTAGCTTATGTATATACAATGATTGGGACTGAAAGTCTTCTGAAATCGCCTATGATAAATAATATATTTTGTTTTGTTTTTTAAATTACATTAAAAAAAAACCACCTAATCACATTTTAATCGTTTACTTGGTACGTATTACCAATATAGTATCGAGTTGTTTGCCCTGATAGATTACAAGAAAATTGCAAATTACTCAAAGGTTTAGATTTTATTTATTTGTGTTAGGAAAAAAAACATAATATTTAAATTTCAAATCATAGTAAGAAAGAGTAAAAAAATCGCTACAATATTTATATTTTTATTATTATTTAAATGCACGCGGGAGTCACTTAAAATAAAGTTCAAAGTTCAAAGTTTATTTATTCAAAAAAAAACCGCCGAGGGTATAGAATTTACAATTAATAAAAACATTTTTTATAATATTCATATTTTAAACATATCATATATCTGGCAAAAATAAAATTAAATCACGTTAGAAATCTGAAAGTCAATAAACTTTACAAACTCAACTATTACATTGTATAAATATTAAAAAGAGCATTAAGATTGCAAAATCTCATTTTTTTACTGTTTGAGAGAGGTAGTCGTCCTAAGATAAACGTCTAAATTATGTTTAAAAAAAATCGGTTGTCTATAAAGTCGGTTTACTGACGATAGTTGAACGTGACAACGTCATAAGAAAATACTGATGGAATGGTTGCATTTTTCAAAAGAAAATTTTAATTTTATTTGTTTGATAGATATTTTGTATGGATATAGAGAAGGAGGTAAATGGAAATCACAATTGAATTGATCAAGTTACTTTTATTTGTACGCATAAATACAATTATGTCATATTTTTTTTTTACAATGTACATAGTTTTTACAAGTATGAATGTGCGTTGAGCAATTGTTTTACAACTTTTATTTACAACTTTTAAACATGTGTACTGTGAACAAGCCTTAAATGGAACGCCTCAGAGCGAGGTAATGCCGCGTGAGTTATGTTTTTTCGTGCGTGCAGCCGGCTCCATCGAATTATAAGACGTTGTCACGTCAAAAAGATGTTTAAATAAAACAAAAACATATGACAAACTAAAACTACAATATATTTAAAAAGGTCCAATGAAACAAAAATAACAAATATTCCTAAATAAAATAAATTAAAATTAGAAGAATAGTTGCCTTGCCTCTACTTTCAGTTGTGAGAAACTTCCTCCCTGTTCACTGAGATAGACATACTCTACACTACTACAATGAAATATATTGACGTCATAGGCTGATAGCAACACATCACATCCACCCTCTCCATTCAATATATTATTCTATCTACTGAAATAACAATGCTGACTAGGCTAACAGTAGTCCATTACTGTCAGTTGCGTGTTTGCGAACGTGTGGAACGCATTGGGAGCAAACTAACAACGTACATTATATAGAAAAAAAAGCAGATGTGATTTATGAAGGGTTACGGGAAAAAACGATTAATGTTATCTTTTCGTGAAAATGAAGTACTAATGCCCATCTAGTGGATTGTTCCCAAACGAATCGAAACATAAACCTATTTTTGAAGGAAGATCCTAGTCTGTCCTTAAATGAATAAGTATGTCCTTAAATGATCGGGAGCTAATGGGCCCTGTTGCAGTTTGGCCACTAAGAGCCAGTTGAATAGGGTCGGTCAAACACACGGGTCAACACCCATTCGGCAGCCTCCACGCGGAAGTACGAGCCAGGGTAGGACGCTGGCCTGCGGGCCAGTCTCCCCTGGAAGTCAACCTTCGTGCGCTCCTGGACGGTTTGCGCACCGTGCGGTATCAGCCAATTGATTGTGCATTCCGACTGGGAGTTAATGGGCCCTTGCTGAGTTGGCCACGAAGACCCATTCTGTTCAGGGTTGGTCACACTCACGGGTCAACACCTATCCGACGGCCTCCACGCATGAAGTGCGAGCCTGGTTAGGACTCTGGCCTTATGGTTAGTTTCCCCCTGGGAATCAACTATCTGTCACTTCTGGACGGTCTGCGCACCGTGCGGCATAAGCCAATCGATTGCGCACTCTGACTAACAGTCGGGGGAGTCTGGAAGCAGTACTGTTTCCTATAGAGCGTGGGTGGTTGCGGACCTTACGGCGACTACTCTTGAAACGACCATCGGCTACCCGATCCTGGGTGAACACCCTGGTAAAGGACGCTGTGGTCCGCGATAGATTCGGTATAACCAGTCGAGAGACTGGAGTAATATGGTCGCAATTGGAAGTAAGGGCGTGAGTGTAAGCCCGTTGGGTAACACTCCTGGCTATCTTGCGGTAAGGCGTTGGCCTCTTACGGTTTTGTGGCGGAGCTAGACAGTGGACTGTTTTTGTCCTAAGTCTTCTGCGCTCACTCCAGGGAGATAGAACGACTTATCGTTAAAACTTCCTGAGATGATGGGCTCGCCCGCTGTAGTCGACAACTATAGTTGTGCATTCCGACTGGAAGAAGGGGGAAGTCTGGAAACGGTAATGTTTCCTTTAGAGCGGGGGTAGTTGTTAACCTTACGGCAACTGCCCTTGAAACGACCATTCGGCTGGACCAACTGCCCTTGAAACGGCTACCCGATCCCGGCTGAACAGCCGGGCAAAGGATGCCCTGCTGTTCACCCGGATGATGATGGTCCGTGATAGATTCGGTAGACATCTTATCACCAGTACATAAGGGAGAGGTCCGCGCAAGCGACCTCAATACTGTAACCAGCCAGGAGGTATGAGTTATCCTGAAGGGTAATTCTAGACCGAGATATCCTTCCAAATCTTTATGTCGTCCCGAGTGTCAAAGGGTACATAAACTGTTCAAATATCAAGCAAATAGTTGTACAAAAGTACAATGTCCAAATGTCAATAAATGTACATTCTGGAAATATATGTGTATCTATAAGGATAAATATATACACCATTAATATTTCTTATAAAACCGTTAAAAATAAAAGTACAATAGTTTACTTTCTGTAACGGCAGTCGAAAAAGTCATCTACTGAACCGATTTTGCCATTCCACCAATTCTTTTACCAATAGAAAGCCACGTTATTTGTGAGTGTCATAGGCTATGTATTAATCCGAAAAATGAAAAGACTTTTTCGTGGTAGTCGGATTTCCAAAGTAAGTCGAAAAAAACGGTCGAACGAAAACGTTACTAACTAACGCTGCCTTAACGATGAGAGATATATGATTAAGTTCTAGAGAAAAGTTGTAGAGCTTGATAATGCCTACAAAAAAGTCACATTATGTCTAAATTTTATATTTAAGTCAGTACTGCATAAATGGTTAAAGAGATAAGACACTCACAAAGAAGACACTCACAAGAAGACACTCACAAATAACGGTAATATAGTCAAATTGACATTAACGGTAATATTTTTTTTTTACTTTTTTGACTTGACCTTTTCGACTTTTCCGACTTTTTCAACCTTTTCTACTTTTTCGGCTTTTTTAACTTTTAAGACTTTTTCGATTTGTTAGGTTTTGGTTAGGTAGCGCGACTTTTTCGACTTTTTCGAACTTTCCGACTTTTTCGACTTTTTCGTCTTTTTTTTACTTTTTCGACTTTTTTTACTTTTTTTACTTTTTTTGACTCTTTTGACTTTTTCGACTTTTTCGATAGCCATCTAGAAAGTGGCCAATGTTCCCAAAATGACCAATTTCGAATTTTTTGATTTTCAGTTGTTTCTTTGAGTTTTTCTTAAATATTTTTTTTTGTAAACCACCCCTGAATCAAGCCAAACAAAATAAAAGAAAAATAATTCAAATCGGTCGAGTCATTTCCGAGATCCTGCAAGACGGCGTTTCATTTTTATATATAAGAAGATATATATGAATAAATATCATAAACCACAAATATTTCACAAAAAAACCGTTAAAAAAATTATTATAAATACAGTAGTCCACTTTTTGAAACGGCAGTCGTGTTTTTTATTCCTTTTAATATATTTACTCGTTACTTTTAGTATTCGTTGGCCCGTTCTTGGTATCTGACGTCATTTTAACTGATTTAATTTCTGCACACTTCTGTGAACCTACTGCATTTAGCTCCGAGTCACTCCCGAGAATTCTCGTTAGTGGCACAGTGGGTAGCGCACATTAAGGTGTAATGTGCAGTCATTATATTTCCGCGTAGGTATAAAATATGTGCTCTAATGTTTTAGCCATTGATTATATATGGTATTAGATTGCACAACCCCATAGTACGACTTGGCAACCGTTCTGAAACGACCAAATGCAGGTGGCGCTGATAGCATTGACGGACAAACTAATAGCAATTTATTTGGCATTGTATAATAACTGATAATAAGTGTTTTTTTTATATATAGGACTGATTAATTATAAACACCCAAAATATTTTAACCAATGATAACAATAATAACATACAATTATTAGTGCTTTGTGTTTCTATTTTTAAATAGGCTAATTACATTACAGAAATAATACAAAGATATATTACATCTGAATGCCATCTATTATTATATCTGAACTTTTTAAAAAGTAAATATAACGTAATAAAACTTATATACCGAATTAAAAAACGGTGTCACCCCAAGACTTTCCCAGCAAGTAGCCAAGGACTGATTTCATTTGAATAATAACTTCAAAAATAAAATCGATGAGTACTCTCTCTCTCTCGGCCGTTGGACGAACCCGATTGAATTCCGTTGCAGCCGCCTCGAACGGCGCGTTTCGTTTCTCGGCATCTAAGGCCAATAAGGCATCTTTGTAACAAATTTCACGTCTCTACGCTCAATATTTCGAGATTGACATATGACTAAGGCGCCCCCTGGTGGAACGATTTTAACCACAATCTTTCCAACACTCGTTATGACCAAATGATGCCTGCATAACAAATTTCAGCTCAATCGGATAAGCGTTTGGGCGCTATCGTGGAGGAATACACACAGACACACACACACACAGGCTTCAGTCTGGAAATGGTCCTAATCATCTCAAGTGAATCTCAAGTGAATCAATCCTAATCATCTCAAAATCATCTCAGTGAGGGCTCAAAATGGATATTTCCGTCATCACGAAAAAACTTTTTAGCGCGTTCGCAATACTTTCCCTCCTGGTCGGTTGGTGGGATGGGAAAGTAAAAAAATTGGTTGTGTCACCTCAAGACTTTCCCGGCAAGCAGACAACCCTCCCCGCGCGCCAAATCTTACAATGCCCCCTCCAATCGCTCCCCCCCATTCCCATCTTACTAACCTCCACACCTTATCCCCTCCCTTCCGTTTCCCCTCCCCCCCCACGATAGTGATTGTGTCAAATGACTATGATAGAAAAAGTAGTATATTTTAGTGTTTTGTAGTATTTCCGTGGTAGTTAAGTGGCTATTTTCCGATATCATGTATATTTTAAAATACGACGGTATTTTTTTTGCGACGCTTGTACGTAGGTATACGATATTTTTTTACAATGACAATGTGGTTTAGGCCTTACGACGCATCTGTGTACCAAATGTCAAGTCTCTAAACTGCAATATTTCGAGATTAAAGAATGACAAGCGCTCCCTCTGGTGGGTCGATTTCAACTTTTCTACTCTTGCCATGACCGATTGATGCCTGCATGCTGAATTTTAGCTTAATCGGACGAAGCGTTTTGGCTCTATCTTTATTTTATTTTGTATTTTTTTATTTCAAACCAGTTGATAGGAGTTCCTACACTTGGTTATGTCAAGACTAATAAAAATAACACGTATAATATTTAAATAAATACCTATTAAGGTATACGATATGAACGTCGGTATTGCAAGGTATGAACGTTGAACATCCAAGCGCAGATTTTCTAGGTTATGTATGTAGAGGAAACAACATTTTCCAATATTTTCAATCAAAATTCTTACATAATTTCGTAAAATTTTCATGTGGACAAGTACTAAATAATCAAACAATATTGGATAATTTCACAAATTATCATACGGGAAGATATTTTAAAGAAAAAACACAAATACAAACAAATCAGTAATAATAATTATAGTCAATAGTTAGAAGAAGAAAAAAAAACGCAATTATAAAATAGTCAATAATAGAAAGAATAAGGAATAATAATAGTCAAGTAGGTCGATAGAGCTGCGAAAAATTGATATTGTCGATATCCTCAATGCTATAAATGGGGTTTTTATTCAAAATACCCTGTACCTTTTTCTTAAAGTGAACCTCCCCAAGGCCCCTGATGTGTAATGGAAGTTTGTTGTAGAATAAGTAAGATTGGCAGAGAAAGCTATTCCGAACCTTACTCAGTCGCACCTTAAAATGACGCAAATCCTCTATTTCGCGTATTATGCGAATGAATATTTGATTTAGTTGAGGTAGTCTCGATATTTTTTCTCGTATACATGATGTTTTGGTATATATACGCGGCGTACAAAGTCATAATACCAGATTCGATGAAGTACTGCTTGCAAGATGTTAGCGAAGATATTGAGAACAGATTTCTAATCGCTCGTTTTTGTAGGCGAAAGATCCTTATAACATTTGCCGCCATTCCCCAGAACATGAGGCCATAACTTAATACGGAATGGAAATAGGCAAAGTAGACAGATTTGGAAGCTTCAAAGGCACATAACAATTTGATTTTTTTATGGCAAATGTGGCGCTATCGACAAGGAATACACACACACACACAGAAGTGCGTTCACAATACTTTCCTCTGCCAGGAAAATAAAATGGAGAAGTAATAGTCGCCAACTACTACACAATTTGAGAACCAGCGCCAATACTATCTTTCCATCTTTCGCAGATGTTGCCGTTAAACTCCGGATAAGCGCGTCAGATCGCGCAGCATACTAAACTACTCACCTAGAACCGATCCTCTCCTTCAATCGGCTGCAAGATGTCTTCCGTGAAGGTCGCTGTGAGGGTTCGTCCCTTCAACACCAGGGAGATCATCAGGGAGAGCAAATGCATCATAGAAATGACGGGAAACACCACCGGTGAGTCTTTTTCTTGTTATATTGGGTCCTTACCTATATAATTGCTGTTTTTTTACGCTGCATTCAACTTACAATTACAATTACAATAACAATTTAGTTCTGCTCCAGTAGGTAGGCTTTCCTACACTTGGATGCGTCTTTGCCTCTAAAATTTTAAATAATGTAATTAATTGAAGAATATTAACTATCATGATATAGTTGTGGCAATATAAATTAATTTTAGTAAATTATAATTGGTTTGAAAACCATTGATAAATAGAAAATAATCTAATAATCAAAATTGCTGATCAAAAAAAGAGCTCAATGTCTGTAGTCATAATTATCATCAAAGCAATAATATGATGGTCATGGAAATAGATAAGGGTATATTAAAAATATCTAAATTTAAGTTAATTGTCAAATCTAGCAATATAGCCGTCGTCGATAAAAATAAAAATAAAAATTACGCTTTTTGGCAAAGTTGATTATCATGAATTTTCCGTTATTTTACATTAGGATACTCTTGTAATAAGAATTCAGCATTATCCAAATCTCTTAAGTCATATACAGGATTCTTGACTAGGCCATTAAATAAGACTTTTTTAAATTGGTCCTCTCCAAGACTTCTGATATGTGTTGGGACCTTGTTATAATAACACAGGCTTTGGTGAAGGAAACTGTTGCGCACTTTACTAAGCCTGTGCCGATTTAGATGTAGATCAAATTTATTTCTTGTCTTGTGTTGATGGAAATCGCTATTCGCCGGGACATCCGATATGTGCTTGGATAACTTGTAAATTTCAAAATTGTAAAATTCAAATAAATTTAAAGTCTTTAAATTAAATTTAATTTAATTTAAAGTCATTGTTTATTTGGCTTTCCGTCGTTTGTTTTTGCTCAAATATTTTCGTCTGTGCAGCCATAGTAAAGTTGAAAACTTGCATTATTTTAAAATATGAGATCCTGTGCCGGTGTTTCCTATTGCAGCTTCTTGCAGTCTAGCTACGCAGTTGCCGTAAATGTGTACTGTTAAGAACTGCAAACAATGATGGAGAAATTCGTGATTAAATAAGCGAACCTGGTCAATCGCTCGTCGCCACTGCTTCTGCATGACAACGCATAACCACAGATCTCACTGAAAACAGTCGCAAAGTTGCAGGAGTTGCAGCTGGAGACTGTTGGTCACCCACCGCACTTGCCAGACCTTTCTCCAATAAAGTTTATTTTTTTTTTCAGAATTCGGATTTTTAACTTTTTACAAAGGAAAAAATCAACTTTGAAGAGTCAGTGAAAAACGCCTTCTAAGCATTCATTAGTTTCTGTCCACGAGAGTTTTACAGCAGAGGAATTAAGCAACTCATTAAAATGACAAATCTGCTTAGATAATAGGGGTCGATATTTCGATAAATTAAATATATATTTTTGGCCCTAAATTTCCTTTATAGAACAGCAACTTCATAGGTAAGGACCATAATTATGACCATAACATAATTTATTATTTATTTATTTAAGAATTAATTACTATGAAACATTGATTAGCGTATAAAAATAACAGGAATCGAATGGCAAAACCTTAACCTTTTGCTTATTTGTTTCTGTCACCCAACTGGGACTAGCCCGTTCTAGGGTGGACAGGACTCCAATATTACAATCAAGTTTGCTTGATTGCTTGGTTGCTTACAAATATACAAGTTTTAGTAAAAAGCTAATGACACTAAATTGCCCTAAAATGTGGTCTTCAGAATAAAATAAAAAAATAATAATAATAAAAAAAATATTAAAATATAATATAATAAATAAAATGCAATTCCATTATTAAATCGGCAATAAATATCATATAAAATTCGATTAAATAAAATAAATAAAGTTATATGTGAGAAAAGAAAGAAACAGTCATTAATATTTATTAATATAAAAATACCTAGTCTAAAAAGTATACTTCATTGTCAAAGTCAAATAATTTTTGGTAGTTAGTTCAATGTTAAAATATACTTAACATATATGTTTAAAAATATGTTAATAATTTGGGCACCTAAGTTTTATTATACTATTATTTCTAACATTTGATGTATGGTTAGTCTGTCATGATTTGATAACCATTTCTTTAATTTATTTTTGAATTCCCTAAATGTCAAATTCATTTTTATTTCCATATTGATCAGATTGTAAAATCTCGGCGCAATGAAAGAGTAATGTCTTTGTCCAAATGATGTTTTCCTTCTGGGTATTATTAAGCTATTTTCTAAAACTTGTCTCGTTGGTCGCCGGTTCTGAATTATTCCTAAATTTGAGTTACTGTCCAAAAATAGCCTTAAGAGCCATATTAATTATGACCATAATTATGACCATAACATAATTTACTGGAAGTCCTTAAGGGTGGTAAAATATTCCTTTATACACCGTTGCTACAAGCTCTGCACTGCTGTATCGAGTAGTGAATGTCTATTTAGAAAATGCAGAGGATTAATTAAGATGACGACGTAGACAACAAGAAAGGGACGGTTTTTACACGACTGCTAGAAAATAAATAATAATTAATAGTTTAAAAAAACACGCTTTTATAAATGCATGTAAAAACCACATCATCAAACCTTGAAACCTAATCGAGGTCAAAGTTCATTCCAAGACTTTTCTAACAAGTCCAAACACAGCTATGATACGATGTTCCATCATGAAGTTCCAGTTCATATCTTCCGACTCCATCATCAGATCAGTTCGACAGTACCATATTATTATATTGTCATCAGAACTACATACAGCTGCCAATTTTCATGACGCTACGATCCTTGGAAGATGGTTAAATTAGTTACCTTAGATTCCATTATATAGTTAGTTACATACAGGTCGACCTAATAAAAGCGTGTTAAAAAGGATTTTTCAGGGTTCATGTATATATGTTGTCCGTGTTCATGTATGTATGTATTCCGTGTGAGCGGGGGGTCTGTCTACTTGCCGATAAAATCTTGGCTGGCACAACCGATTTTTGTTCTCGGTGTACTCTCAGATGCTGCGTTGAAAGGGGAAGTAGAACTCGTGTATTCGATTGACAAGATTTTTGTCGTCGAAGCGTGCGTAATCGGAAACTGTCTGAATTGGTCGCCGCGTGACGTCACGAGAGATGTGTCGCGTTGGCTGAAGGCTGCTGGGGGTGGGGCGGCTTGGCTAGGCGGGGGTGGGGTTAAAAGGAGGGAGCTTGGGCGGCGGCATAGATTAAAACCACAGAGTGAGTGTATTCTCAACAGATGCGACTGTGGTGCTCTCTTCGTTTTGGAATTGTCATCTACTACTGGCGAACCCAAGCTGGAGCTAATGGGCCCTTGCTGAGTTGGCCTTGAAGACCCATTCTGTTCAGGGTTGGTCACACTCACGGGTCAACACCCATCCGGCGGCCTCCACGCATGAAGTGCGAGCCCGGGCAGGACTCTGGCCTTAGGGCTAGTTTCCCCTAGGAATCAACCTTCTGGCGCTCCGTGACGGTCTGCGCACCGTGTGGCGTAAGCCAATCGACAGTGCACTCTGACTAACAGTCGGGGGAGTCTGGAAGCAGTACTGTTTCCTATAGAGCGGGGTTGGTCGCGGACCTTACGGCGACTGCTCTTGAAACGACCATTGGCTACCCGATCCTGGGTGAACAGCCGGGCAAAGGATGCCATGGTCCGCGATAGATTCGGTACACACTGTTTCATCGCTTCGTAAGAGAGAGGACCGCGCAAGCGACCTCGAACCCATAACCAATCGAGAGACTGGAGTAATCTGGTCGCAATTGGAAGTAAGGGCGTGAGTGTAAGCCCGCTGGGTAACACTCCTGGCTATCTCGCGGTTAAGGCGTTGGTCTCTTACGGGCATGTGGCGGAGCTTGACGGTGGACTGTTTTGTCCAAGTCTTCTGCTCTCACTTTAGGGAGATAGATCGACTAATCGTTAAAACTTCCTGAGGTGACGGGTTCGCATGTTGTAGTTGACAACTCTAGTTGGCGAACCCACCACCCCAGGAAGGTATACTGATATAAGGTATAAGGTATACCTTCGGTATAAGGTATACCGAAGGTATGCCGATATATTTAAAAAAAAATACTTCTTGGCGACATAGGTCGTTCAAGGACAGAAAACAAACTTCTGAAAATCATCCCTTAAAAAATAATATACCGGCGTAAGTTTACTATTATACTACGTAATATAAGATAATAAACATAATGTAATGTAATCTAATATAATACAAAGGAATAATACTATAATATTTTATATTTATATATGGGTGTATGTATATATGTATGTATATGAACACCTACACTACTGTCAAAAAGTCTTTGAACACTTTATTGTTCTTTGAATAAATGTTGATAACTACTAATTAAAACATTATATTAAAAAAAAAACATTATTTGGCCACAATTACGGTTACTTATATGCAATTAGCAATTATTACTACTTATAATTACTTTATGCAATTAGACATGACATTCTTATGGAGCGCTTGAATGATGCCGGCTTAGATGACAAAGACCTCCGAATCATCAGAAACTTGTACTGGAACTAAAAGGCCACTATAAGAGTACAAAACTCAGAAACCGAACGTTGACATTTGCCGCGGTGTTCGACAGGGATGCATTCTGTCGCTCTTACATTTCAACCTATACTCTGAAGCCATAATAACAGAAGCTTTAGAAGACCTGGAGATTGGTGTCGAGATAAATGGTAAAGTTATTAAAAACTTACGATACGCATATGACACCGTTCTGCTAGCCTTAACAGAACAAGACTTACAACTCATATTTAGTCCAGTCAAATTAGGGTTTCACCTCGGAATGAGAGATAATAAGCTGGAAACTTGTACACACCTTCATTATGGCGTTCTATAAGTTGTCTCAAAAGTCTCATAAAATCTCGTGTCTGCGTCGTCAGTTATTCAAGGTCAAAGGCCACAAAAATCGATTTTCGCGATTATATAGGTTTCTATAGCTCCAATGGTGTTAACACTTATTACAAAAATTATAGAGCATACAATTTGCGACAAATTTTGTACGAAACATTTTTATGCGCTCAACCGTTTTTGAGATAGAGGGCGGAGAGCGCCCAGCGCTCAGCCATATAAACTGTATTTCAAAGTCAACTGTGAAACTCGATGAATAATGCCCTGAATAAAGTTATTAAATCATTAAATTATGATTCACAATGAATAATTTGTATCATTTATTATTTTTCTACTTAAAATCTATTTAAAAAAAATAATTTTATATTATTAAGATATATAATAAGTATTTTATTTAATGAGTTTTTAATAACTCAAGTAGGTAGGTAAGTACTAATAAATTAATATATTACATATATGTAAAATGTTATTAAACACAATGTTTTAGCTAATAAATAATACAAAGTATTCATTGCTAATGATATTTAAATGATTTAAAAACTTTATACAGAGTATTATTCACCGAGATTCACAGTTGACCTTGCATTACAGTATGTATGGCTGAGCGCTGCGTGCTCTCCGCCCTCCGTCCTCAATCTCAAAGACGCTTGAGCGCATGAAAAAATGTTTGATACAAAAATTTTCGCAAATCGTATGCTCTACATATTTTATCATAGATGTTAACATCATTGGAGCTATAGAAACCTAGATAATAGCGAAAAACCAATTTTGGTGACCTTTGACCTTGAATAACTTTCGACGCAGACACGAGATTTTATGAGACTTTTGAGACAACTTATGGAACGCCGAAATAAAGGTGTATATTATACGAGTTTCCAGCTTATTATCTCTCATTCCGAGATTTACCCCCTTTTTTGCTAAAGTGACTGCACTAATTAGACAGAGTACCTACATGAATGCAGTCAGAAGACAGGGCTAAACATGAATGTTTCGTAAACCGATTTTTTTGTAGTATCAAAGAACAAAGACCTAAACCCTGACAAAGCCAATGAGCGAGTCCGGCAGTACAAATACCTCGGTGCGTGGGTAAAAGAAGCTCGGAATACGAATTCTCCATTGCTATGTGTGGCCTGTGGTGTTTTATGGTAGCGAAGCTTGGATCCTGAAAGCTGACACCCGGAAGCGTCTCGAAGCATTTGAGAATGCTAGAATGCTCCGCATTAGCTGGATCCAGAAAGTACCCAATGTTAGAGTACTCCAACTTGTCGTTAGAGATCACGAACTTTTACCCATAATCAAGCAAAGGAAAGTAGCGTACCTAGGTCACGTGCTGAGACATGAGCGATACCAACTGCTTCAGCTCATTATTATGGGGAAAGTTTGCGGTAAACGACGGGCTGGAAGAAGAAAAAAGTCTTGGTTCCGCAACATCCGAGAGTGGACAAGCATCTCAAGCATAGAAAAAATATTTCGCATGGCCCAAGACAAGGAAAAAATCACAGAGCTGACAGCCAACCTCCTGTAGGAGAGGCAGACTTTAAGAAGAAGAAGATAAGCAATTACATTAAAAATGAAATTATAACTTAAATTTAGTGTGCGCCCCGATATCACGCTCCGTTTCTGCCATGCGGGTTGGCGCACTTGCAATTTGTTTTTTTAAACATTCTTCGGGTATTTTTGCCCAGTTTTTTTTGCTCATTCTACACATCTTCTTTAATGGTTGGGCGTCTTTCTTTTCTATTTATTGTCCAAAGATTCCCAAAGTGGGTATGCCAATCAAAGGAACGGGATTTTTATAAAAACGAGACCAATATGGAAGTATATTACCCCTGAAGTCGTTAATCACTAGACAATCAGTTCAGTTGCGTTCAATACGAAACTATCTGCCTACCTGCATTATGGATAGCAATATTTTTACTTTGAAACGAGCGGAACTCATATGAATACGATGCGACAGTCACCTCTATATCGCAAAAGAGGGGATTCGCGCTTGTAGATTTTATCCTGCGGTATAGACAATTGTTTAAATCACTGAAAAAGGCAATAAAAAATAATAAAAAAAGAAATAATAAAAAAATAAAATAATAATAATAACGATAATAATAATAATAATAATGATGATTATAAATTAAAATTAAAATAATAAAAAAAAAATATCTTAGATCTTTCCTTGATACAACCGTGGCACTCTAGTGTGACTCCCGAAGTGAGTTCGCCTTAACACAGGGTTGCCTAGCAAGGCGGGCTCGGCTGCTCTTTGCTTAGCACAATTGAAAGGTAATCATTTGCGTTAAATGTATGCGCTATGTAACCTGGGCTCAGACAGATATGTATATAACTTTAAAAGCATACAATGGCATTGTCTACATTGTCATTTCACTTTCTGTTGTGCTCATGCATTTGAATGTAGGTATATGTATATGTAAATAAATAAATAAATAAAAATATCCTTTCAAATAAAACAAGAATTTTCCGGTTCTGGGTAAAGTTCTGAGGTAACAAACATTTTAAAAAAGATGCAACCGAATTGATAACCTCCTCCTTTTTTTTAATTCGGTTAAAGAGGTATGACGACGCGAAACATGTCGGCGTGGCGTGGTTCTGCATACCCGGCCGGTGATAAGCGACCATTTTTCATATAGTGATACATGTTTTTTTCTTTTAGCTGTAACTTTCTCCCCGCAATGATTTGAGACTGACCGCCTTAGTAACAAATGACAGTCATGAAATGAGCTTTCCAACGACATAATAGTATATTTGGTCGTTATTGGTGCCGTTTTCCTCATTCACCTCTCGGATACTTTTTACACAGAGCAGTATTTTAACCAGGAAAAGACATGATTTGTAACATATTAATTTATGAAACTGCGTATGTGTATCAATATCGCCAAAACAAAAATGATTCGCCCTTTTCACAATCTGTGGCGTCGGGAGCGTCGCTACCGTGGGCGGCGCCCGCCGAGACCGGATCGCTTGTGCAAACATGACATTGGCTGCGTTCCTCTTCGCCAGACCGCATCGCCATCCTAGAACCCCCACGCAGATTCACCCAGTATGACGCATGCACGCATGATCGATACACCGTGTATAATAAAATAATACCTACCATCATTAGGCTGGAGTGACTAACAACTCTGGGTCGGTAACCTTGAAATACTCGCTGAACCAGCGATATTTTTACACGACTGCCTAAAAAAAGGAGTGTTATGTGTTAGGATTCATATATTAGGTCTTTGAATTGAAAACTTCGATTTTTTTGTGATATTCAACATTTATTTTGAAGCAAATTGGAAAGTGCATTTCATTCAATGTATTGTCCATCGCTAGCTATGACGTTCTCCCATCTTTCTGCCAAGAGACAGATTCCCCGGCGGAAGAAGTCTTCGTCCTTGGAGGCCATCCACGAATCCAGCCATTTTTCAATATCCTCGAAAGACTGGAAGCGCTGCTCGGAAAGGCCACGGGCCATTGACCGGAACAAATAATAGCCGGATGACGCAATATCTGGGGAGTACGGCGGGTGAGGTAAGATGTCCCAGCGCAGCGTTTCCAGGAAGTTCTTGACCTGCATAGCGACGTGTGGTCGAGCATGGTCATGCTGGAAAATTACCTTGTCGTGCCTTTCAGCGTATTCCGGCCGTTTTATCTTTACATCATCGCTCAACTTCTTGAGGCGATCTCGATAGCGATCGCCCGTGATGGTTGCTCCCGGTTTCAGCAGCTCGTAATAAATGACACCCTTTTGGTCCCACCAAATGCAACGCATTACCTTGGATCCGTGGATGTCTCTCTTCGGCGTGGCTGTTGATGTCGATGAAAGTGATTCACCGGGGTACGAGCGATATTTTTTGCGTCTGGGGTTCCCGTAAAAGATCCCCTTTTCGTCGCCGGTGATTATTCGGTGGAGAAAACGTTTTCTTTTTTGACGGCGAAGGAGCATTTCACAAGTCATGAAACGTCTTTCGATGTCTCTCGGCCTCAACACGTGAGAAACCCAATGCCCTTCCTTTTGAATGACTCCCATTGATTTTAAACGTCTCGAAACGGTTGAGGGATGAACATTAAGCACTTCACTTATCTTTGCTAGCGTCAGACTCGAATCTTCATGGAGTATGGACTCCAATTCGGCTTCTTCAAATTTTTGCTCCTGGCCTGGGCGCTCTTTGTCTTGCACGTTGAAATCACCACTTTTGAATCGGAGAAACCATGTCTCAACACTCCATTCTGTCGTAGTATATTCCCTTTAAGCCACCAGCAGCAATCTATGACATTCTGTGGCAGTTTTCTTAAGATGAAAGCAGAAAAGCATTGCTTCCCGCAAATGATGTTTATCGGCTCAAATTTCGACATCTTCGAAGCTAACAAAATTGCCGTTGTTGACACTTCAACGAAATGACACAGACTGATAATGATGACGCTTTGACATGAAGTATTTTGCAATTTGGTAAATGACTAGAAATATTAGCTACGGTATTTCTTAGAAAATCGAAGTTTTCAATGCAAGGTCCTAATAGACGAATCCTGAACACATTACTCACCTTTTTTAACACGCTTTTATTAGGTCGACCTCTATGTAACTAACTATGTAATGGAATCTAAGGTAACTAATTTAACCATCTTCCAAGGATCGTAGCGTCATGAAAATTGGCAACTGTATGTATGTAGTTCTGATGACAATACAATAATATGGTACTGTCGAACTGATGGAGTCGGAAGATATGAACTGGAACTTCATGATGGAACATTGTATCATAGCTCTGTTTGGACTTGTAGAGAAGTCTTGGAATGAACTTTGACCACGATTAGGTTTCAAGGTCTGATGATGTGGTTTTTACGTGCATTTATAAAAGCGTGTTTTTAGTGTTTTTTTAAAACTATTAATTTATTGTTGGGCAGCCTTGTAATAAATGAAATAAAATGAAATACTCTATTGCAGTTTCTTATCGCCGTCGTCGATTCTAACCGCTCTATCGCTTTTACGAGCATATTCCGGTTATATGTTCCGGCCTGCTTTCCCCAATCTAATAAAAATATGTATATGAAATCGCCCGGAAATCCACTAAGGCAGTTATTGCAAGATGTAAACCAACTTTGGGCGTTCGGGTGCTTGGTCCGCAAATCCCCGTAGCTTCGTCCACACTGTCGTTATGGAATGGACCATCAATAGTTGTAGTTCCGCAACATAAAGTAACCTTTACTGCTTTTTCGAGCCGAGCCACCGCGCAGCGACGTGAGAACACGAGCCAGTTTCATTTGTGTGCTTGTTTCTAATCTTTATTGTGAAATTTCACAATGGGCTGGTTTTTATCATACGACAATCTCTTACAACCGACCCCACTATGAAGTGTTTGTATGGACGTATACGTTTATTATGTGTGTATGTGTGTCTTGTTATTGCATTCGCTCGACATAATTAAAATGCACTTCCTTCACTTTATCCCAACGGAAAAATGGTTATCCAGCCACGAATCGTACCTGGAACCTTTCAATGTAAGATCAGGCGACCTAACCAATATGCCACCGGGTATAGTTTTTAACACGCTTTTATTAGGTCGACCTGTATGTAACTAACTATGTAATGGAATCTAAGGTAACTAATTTAACCATCTTCCAAGGATCGTAGCGTCATGAAAATTGGCAGCTGTATGTAGTTCTGATGACAATACAATAATATGGTACTGTAGAACTGATCTGATGATGGAGTCGGAAGATATGAACTGGAACTTCATGATGGAACATCGTATCATAGCTGTGTTTGGACTTGTTAGAAAAGTCTTGAAATGAACTTTGACCACGATTAGGTTTCGAGGTCTGATGATGAAGCCGGAAGATAGGCACTGGCATTCCATGATGGGATATCGTATTATAGCTGTGTGTATGTTAATATCGTATCATAGCCCAAATGCGTGTTTTTAGTGTTTTTTTAAAACTATTAATTTATTATTTATTTATTTATATTTATACGTTTCGTCTTTATTTTTATTTATTTATTTATTCAAATCTCAGAATCAACGTTACCGTTTTAGGATAATGCGTCTGAAAACTAGATGCAATGATCTTGAACTATTAGTATTGTAAATTTATATACAAAAAGATTCTACAACGATATTGACTATACCTGGGTAGAATTGTACATATTCCCTAAACCTACAGGTAAGTCAAATTTCAGCTCAATCGGGTGAAGCGTTTAGGCGCTGTCGTGGAGGAATACACACAGCACACTTCAATCTGGAAATGATCCCAATCGTTCCGGGGGGGGGGGGGGGATTTATATATCCGGCATTATCTCGAAATATGGGCGCTCACAATACTTTCCCTGTCGGGAAAGTAAAATTCACTTATATTATTGTTTTATTTTGACATATGATACTCACACATCTACGCTCATCCGTTGGATGAGCGTAGAATACTTAGACAATGACAATCCACTGTCTAGCTCCACCAACTAGACCGCGTCAGCAACAACCCTTACCGCCCGGCACCGGGTAGTTAACCCAGCGGGCAGATCAACCTCCCTCGCTACGAGTTATGGCCAGATTTCTCCTGACTCCCGACTGGTTACAGCTTCAAGGTCGCTTGCGCGGTCCTCTCCCTTGTGTAGCGGTGATTCGGTGTCTACAGAATATATCGCGGATCACGGCGTCCTTTGCCCGGCTGTTTTCACTCGGTATCGGGTAGCCGAATGGTCGTTTCAAGAGCGGCTGCCAGAAGGTAAACAACCACCCCCGCTCTATAGGAATCAAAGGAAGGATAGGAAAGAAATATACCAGTGCTTAATATATGCCAGACAGCACCTAACAGAAACTGCAATTAGAGCGGACATTCACTCTCACCATACTCGCGGTAACTCCCCCGTGCGTGCCCCGAACAATACTGACAAAAGTACAGAAGAGCTACTTATACCTTAGCATTAAATTCTACAATATATTCCCTACCACTATCAAACAGATGCTGCTACCCTTTCTATAATCTCACCGAATTCAAGGGCCATTACTTTGCAAATATTGTAACAATTTGAATAATAATTATATTTATACTTTTAATTTTTAAATGTAAGATTTAGCTTGAGTTTGATTATTTAACTCTTTACTTACTACTTTGGATGTTACTATGTATAGTTTTTTATTACGTATGTATTCGAATTATTGACTATCTCAATTGTAAGGCTTCTGCTTTGATTATTCAACTTTTTACTGACTTTTTTTATTATTGTGTTGAGTGAGTTTTAGTAGGTAGCCTTTGATTTGTTTTGTAACAAGATTTTACCATGAATAACGTTTAGTATATTCCAAAGTTTCTTAGATACTATATATTTTTTCTTCTTCAATATAATAGTCAAATTTGTGACAACATATGTTTTGTTAGGTAAAGATTAAAGTAGTAATCAGATTTGCTACCTAACACAAGTATTTTGACACGTCCAAGAGCGGTTTTTATCCGCCAATTGGACACGACGTAAATAATCTATACTAATATTATAAATAGGTAAATTTTATGAGGTTGTAGGAAGTAATCTCTGGATCTACTGAACTGATTTTGAAAAAAAATACCAATAGAAAGCCACGTTATTTGTGAGTGTCATAGGCCTAGTTATCCGCATAAATGGTTTTACTGCATAAATGGTTAAAGAGATAGGACACACAAATAAGACACTCACAAGAAGACACTCACAAATAACGGTAATATAGTCAAATTGGCATGCAAATACATACATACTTATGCAGTAAAAATATAACCCTTCTTTTGGCAGTCAGTAAATAAATCATAGCACTCAGTACTAACCGAACCACACTCATAATTTCGTCACAAGTAAAAATGTATTACCGCCCAACGAAGTGGGCACGGGTCAGCTAGTGTAATATAAAGCCGTTACCAGACTCCCCCGGTTATATGTCGAAGTGCACAGTCGATTGGCTAGTGCGTAAACCGCCCAGGAGCGCCCGAAGGGCAATTCGTAGGGGAACTGGCCCGTAGGCCAGAGTTTTACCCGGGCTCACACTTCTGCGCGGAGGCTGCCGGGTGGGCGTTGACCCGTGAGTTCGGCCGACCCTAAAAGATGGGTCATAATTGCTCAACTACACTAGGCCCATTAGCTCCATGGCATTGAGAAATCAAATACCCTGTGTAATCAATGGTAATACGTTTCCTTCAACTCGACCTCTCAACCCACCCTTGTACTTTCGTATCGGGAGCGCGGCCAGCGAACGGTCTAATGTCAACCCTCGCAGCTCGTCAGCCATATAAACGCTGACCTTTCTTAACGCTCAGTGGACTTAGCTTAACGATTACGACCGCAGCCACTGGCATTACGCTCACAGTTAATCGGCACACTAATATTAATTACATCACCCTAACTACCACACTAAAATAGGATATGGACGCGTCAGGTTCGCCTTTTTCTTCCTCTTCTTATCTTTTCATAGTACTGCGTGGGTCGTCTAATTTTTGAGCCCTCTTCGAGCGCGGCTTCGCAAACAAAGGTCGTGTATGTCGCAAAAAGTTATTACGAATTTAATTTTGAAGTCGAATATGAAATCGACGACTATCGCGGTTGTTACCTCCGGCAGTTACTCAAGGAGACTTTATCGTCATAACATGGACTCACTCTAGGATAGGCGCCTCCAACATGATATACGATTTCTTTACAATATTATTAATAATATATAATATTATAAAGAGGTAAAGTTTGTGACGTTGTAGGAAGTAATCTCTGGATCTACTGAACCGATTTTTTTAATATGAAAAACTATTTTTTGTGACCTAAATATAAAAGTTAGACATATGCTGCCGCTGACTTTTTTGTAGGCATTATTAAGCTCTATAACTTTTCTCTAGAACCTAATCATATATCTCTCATCGTTAAGGCAGCGTTAGTTAGAAACGTTTTCGTTTGACCGTTTTTCTCCGACTTACTTTGCAAATCCGACTACTACGAAAAAGTCTTTTCATTTGTCGGATTAATATATAGCCTATGACACTCACAAATGACGTGGCTTTTTATTGGTAAAAGAATTTTTAAAATCGGTTCAGTAGATCCAGACATTACTTCCTACAACCTCACAAACTTTACCTCTTTATAATATTAATATAGACTATCTGTTGCTCGCGGCTTCGTTCCGCGTAAAGTTTCGAATTGATTTGTTAATTTAAGTAGAGTGGCGTTTATTTGCCTGTTTAGACGCTACCTTTAGATATATAGTGCAAGACGTCCCCCTCAGATGCTCGATACCTATCTCGTAGACCTACGAGTCTTGCCCTCGTCACTCGCGCCGCCTTCCGCTGTACGCTGATCTAGGTATTTCGTGGTGCATACACGCGTCACTAATTTCAAGATATCTCTACAACTATACCACCCAAAAACTTAGAGTAAATGGCTTATTTTATCTCCATTTAACACCTGTGATAATGGAATAATTTATTTTGATAAGTATTGTTATTTTACTGCTAATATCTTCAACAAACACTGGGAAATTACTTCGTATTAGGCTTCAGTTACGCAGTTATTGTAGCCTAAATATAAAAGTTGGATATATGTCGTCGCCGACTTTTTTATAAACCTCTTTGAAGTCGATATTTTTGCTATATATTGTTTTTACATATACCAAACCGTTTCGTCAGCGCACGCCGATAAAACAACTCATCGGCTTATTTTTCTCTGACTTCATTCACAAATATCGTGATTTCGTATTAATAACCAATATTTATCGCAATAATATATAACCTATAGCACTCGTCGATAATGGAGGTTTCCATTAGTGAAAGAATTGTTGAAATCAGATGAGTAGTTTCAGAGATTACCCCTTACATACAAACTGACAAACATTACTTTTTTTTATAATATTAGTATATATAAGCAAGCAACTATAGCACAACAGCGAAACGAGAAGTGCCTAATTAGCAGCTCCATCGCGAAACGATTGAGGCTGAACGCGCGCCTCGCCGACCCAAATACAGCGCGTGAATTATTGATGCCCACCGAGCCACCATCAGACCAGAACAGAACTGGCTTTAGGCCGATGAGTGCATCCACGATATGCAGGGCAATGCGTATTAGAAAGCGAAATGTACGAGGAAACGTAAACAGCCGTACACAAACAAAGCAGATTTGATATAATGCGGAAAAGAATGTATGATGATACAATCGAGATTCTACATGATACAAACGAGAAACATCGATATTTGACATAATACAGAAGAGAAACATCGAGATTAGACATAATACAGATGAGTAACATCTAAATTCGACATAATACAGAAGAGAAACGTCGAGATTTGACATAATACAGAAGAAAAAATTCGGGATTTGACTTATTTCAGAAGTAAGAAATCGATATTTGACATAATATAGAAGAGAAAAATCAACATTCGACATAATACAGAAGAGAGAAATCGAGATTTGACATAATACAGAAGATAAGGATGGAAATTGCAAAAAATGCGAACTGTGCTTTATCATTACATTACATTGCGTTCGTATCTAATTAGCGATATTATCGCTCTTGGATGTGTCGCAATATACTAGCTACTAGGTAGTAATATACTAGCTACTGTAAGTAACAGGTAGTTATTACAAGCATTTTTGCATGGTACTAATTTGAGTATCTTATCTATTTTAGAGACAAATAGAAAATCTAATGGGTTGAAAATCGGAACTGTTTTCTTTTTTTAAAAAATCGTAAATTGCTAGAATCAGATTATATAAAGTCAAAATATAAAAAAAAAACAAATAACTAAAATACTAAGTTAAAAATCCTAAAAATGGTATCCAATAATATCAAAAATAATTGGAAAATATCAATATAATCAATAGGTAGCTACTTTTATAGGTTTTAAAGATAATATTTTTAATTACTGTTGCTCTATATAATATAAAGGAAATTTAGTCAGACAATGCTTCCATGAACACTTATATGAAACTTTTATTTAAAAGGGAACAGTGTTTTTAAGGTCAAAGCCCTCGTATTCGGTCAGACCGTAGAAAGGGTGACCCGTTAGAATCTCCATAATGTTTTTTCATAATATACTATCTTTTATGGATCTTCACTGCAAATAGTATATTATAACCAAATAGTTGGCATGGGGGTTTTCGCGTAATTAGTTTCGTAGATTACTAGTAAGTTTCGGAGATTACTTGAGATAATTGCAAACTTGCAAGTATCTCAAGTACTATCTCAAGAGATACTTGCAAACTTGCAAACATACAAACTTACAAACATTATTTTTTTATAATATTAGTATAGAAAGGAAAATATCTCGATAGTTGGAATTTAGACATCCAAAGACATTTTGAGATTTAAATAATATCCAGGTAGCCACAATAATGTTTATTTTTATCGGCGAAGGCTACTCGTACATTTGTCCTTCTATAATAAGACTCCAGAGCAAATGAAAAGCCTTGGAGAGTACCAATTTAATATATATATATATATATACGAGTGGTATTACCCGGCGTTGCCCGTGTTATATCTGTTCTCAAATACCAATGTATACCAATTTTCATGGCGATCGGTTGAGCAGTATAGAAGTTGGTGTGCTGCAGCGCCGTCTAGTTGAAAGTTGCAACAAAGCGGATATATATAAAAACCTTAACCATGAAAAAATACATATATATGTCAACTTTCATGGTGATCGGTCAAACGGTTTCGGAGTCTATTAAACTCGGACAGACGGGCATACAGATATACCAACATCCATTTTTATATTATATTATTTTGGCCTGTTTTTAAAATTTAAACTTTGAATGCCTATATCTCGCTTATTTATAGCGACCGACACAATTTTCTTCCAGATTTAGCATTAAAATGAAAAAAATTGGAGAGAGGTTCCTATACTGCAGTTATTCCACTTTTATAACTATGTGATAATACTTACATGTATATATTTTAATTAAAGAGTTTTGAACAATGAAGCACAAATAATTAAAAAGCAGGAATAATTTCACTGTATTAACCTTCACAATATTTTGAATTTAGAATAACGCCTGGCCGACTGTGACGTTTGTAGGTTTAACATAGCAGCGCCATCTATGGATTACTCAATAGATAACGCCATCTGTTAAAATCGTTTGGAACTAACAGATAATTGCGAATGTCAATAATAGACATTGCAATAAAATAATATCGCGACTATAAATTAAGACGTAAGCTATCCTATCTTTCAAGTTGGATCAAACTGCACATTGTGTGCAAATTTGATTCAAATCGGTTAAGTAGTTTAGGAGTCCATCGCGGACAAACAACGTGACACGTAATTTATATATATTAAGATATATATATATATATATATATATATATATATATATATATATATATATATATATATATATATATATATATATATATATATATATATATATATATATATATATATATATATATATATATATATATATATATATATATATATATATATATATATATATATATATATATATATATAATTTGGTAAGAAACCCAATTTATGGTATAAGGGAGTTTGAAAATTCCGAGTTTATTTTCCATGTTGATAATTAGTAAAATTTGTAAAATTTTAAACATAACGGTATTATGATAGCTGACATTCTAATTCTCATATAATTTAGTATACATCTATTTATGTTTAAAAAATACGAAGGCATATTGCTGGATTGACAATAAAATTATTTTACGTTGATTATTCTACATAGAATTTGCATTTCTATTTTAATATATTATTCTCTCTATTTAATGACATTAGTATATTTTGATTATTTGTAAGTAGGTAATATCAAATATAATACTACGGCCATGACAGCTATCATGATAGTTATGTTTTTAATAATTAAATTTTAAGCATTTAATTTTGTGACGCATCTAAGTGTAGGAATGCCTATCTACTGGAGTAGTTGATTGTATTGTATTGTATATTGCTAGATTTGTTCATTATCCTAAATGTTGACATGTTTAGTATACAATTATCTATCTTTTATATCACATTATTACTACATTATGATAATTATGGTTATAGGCATTGTTATCTTTATTAATCAGTAATTTTCATTATTACATTATTTTCTAATTATACATTATTGTCATACTGATTACTTATTTACTTAAATTAAATTACTTGATTAATAAATTAATTTATATAGTCACAACTATTATGATAGTTCTTGTTCTTCTTCTTCTTAGACCCTGTCCCATTTACTTGGGGGTCGACCTTCCTTGTCCTCTTCCTCACTTATCACGATCTTGTGCTGTGTCGGCGTCGAGTTTAGCTTCGTTTGACCGTCGCTTACGGTGGACGCCATAGTATTTGTGCTCATTTTCATGTTGTGTAATTTTATTGTCAAGGAATAAAAAGTGGCTATGGTGTTTTACGGCCGGTTGCCACCGACACTAATCTAATCTTAAGACTATGAGCGCTGCCGTTGAACCCTTAGGGTCTCTTCCGTCACCGACTTTTGCACCGCCGTGTCTGACAGTATAGCTCCAACATGACCTAGACACCCCAATATGTGGGGTTTGCTCTCTGTTGGAAGGAAGGGGATGGGTGCCCCCTTCCGCCTGCTCCGCCGTTCCAATGGACTCCATTTCCGCCTTTGTACCCGTTGAGGTCTTCTAAATTAATATAATCATTATTCCAGATAATAAATCTTTGTTGAAATAAACTTGACAAGGCGGTTTTGAATTTCGAATTTTCCAAAACAGTTAATTTTCCATTATTAATTACATTACTGAGAATATTAGACGCAATGACGCATACAAGTGTAGGAACGCTTACCTAGTGGAGTAGAATGAAATGCTTTGTATAACTTTTATATATTGTAGTCTTTTAACGCTATTACATTATCTTGGCAATATTGATAAACTGGTTTTTAGGACACCCCTTTTCGGCAGCCGAATTTCTTAATCCTGTAGAAATAATGAATAAAAATATAAGAATAACTAACGAATGAAATAATAATAAGAATAACTAACGAAATCTAAAGTTTAAAGAAATAATTAAAAAGAATAACTAACGGAATCTAAAGTCTAGCCATTGTGAAATTTCACAATAAAGAGTAGAAACAAATAAACAAGTGCTTTTGCCTCTCACTGGGCCTTAACCGGTTATACAGTTATTTGTTTAAATATAAGATTTTCAAATTAATCGTTTTTATTCCTTTGTTTCAGTAATCGTCAATCCTAAAGCTCCACCGGGCACCAAAGATGCTGCTAAAAGCTTCAATTTCGATTTCTCATACTGGTCTCATAATGTGAGTAATAATATTATTATGTGGGTTTTTTTACGAGTTTATGAGTTCATAATTATGAATATTTATGACCTGCAATAAAACCAAAGTCGGTCTTCTGTACTCTTTTATGATGTTTGATGAGTAACAATAGAAACCCAACTAACCAGTATTTTCGGCTAATTAACTACGGAGACAGCGTGGCCAATTTTTTTAAATTTATTTATTTAAGAATTAATTACTATAACAGATTGATTTGCTTACAAAAATAACAGGAACCGAATGGCAAAACCTCAACATTTTGCTTATTTGATTGTCACCCAACTGGGACTAGCCCGTTCTAGGGTGGACAGGAATTAGTGCCGAATTAAGCCAGCGCGGGGCCCGTAGCAAATTCTCTCAAAAGGCCCTTGGTTTGCATTAGGTTCTTAAGTTTAGGGTGTAAAATAAAATAGAACTTTTTGATAGATCCGTTTTATTTCTAAAACAAGGTAATAAAATATAATTTTTGGAGGTACCGTGTAATCCAAAAATGTTTACAAAGAGAAATGAAAAAATTCGGCGCCACAGCTACGACCAAAACTCCGCAGGAAAATTAAATTGAGGCAATATTCAACTATCACAGTTTCAATCATATTCGACAATATAAATACAAAAATAAAATATATTTACAACAGTGGCACTGCTGTTTTAAAAATATACACATTCTTTTTCAACAAACTGTGTGAAATTTTGCAATGTGGACAAAAACTACAATCTAAGTAAAATCAGACCGTTTTTTATATAATTCACATCGACAGATCAGTTATTATTGTACGGCGCAACTTTATTAACGAATACTAAATAAAATACAATAAAAAACTTCTACTTTACTCATAATAATTACAAAAAAGGAAATGCATCGCTTAGCAAAAGTAAATAAACAGCGCCCAATATTTTTCGCCTTACTGAGCAATGCTTACAATTCGCATCATAATATTGCGGTGCGGGCCCGAGTATGGGAATTAATATCTACAATTTAAGAAAAAAATACCTCACGCACTTTTTATATGTGATTTTTATATCATCAGCTATGTATAGTAAAATTTTGAACTTCCTAAAGTGGGATTGTCGATGTCTGCCAGACCGAAGTTTGAGCAGCTGCCTCGCCCATTAAATATAATCATCGGCGGGGCGCGGGCCCGAGTTTAAGAATTAATATTTCCAATTTAAGAAAAAAACAACCTCACGCACTTTTTATATGTGATGTATAATATCATCAGCTATGTATAGTAAAATTTTGAACTTCCTAAAGTGGGATTCTCGATGCCTGTCAGACCGAAGTTGGAGCGGCTGCCACGACCATTACATACAGTCATCGGCGCGGCGCGGGCCGGAGTTTGGGAATTAATATCTCCAATGTAAGAATAAACGACCTCACGCACTTTTGTCTTAGGTCAGTAGACCCACCACCGGTAGCCTCCATGCAGAAGTGCGAGCCCGAGTAGGACACTGTGCCTGCGGGTCAGTTCGCCTGGGAATCGTCCTTCGGGCGCTTCTAGACGGTTTGCGCACCGTGCGGCGTCAGCCAATCGACTGTGCATTCCGACTGATAACCGGGGGAGTCTGAAAATAGCTTTGTTTCCTACAGAGCGGAGGTGGTTGTTAACCTTATGGCAACCGCTCTTGAAATGACCAATCGGCTACCTGATACCGGCTGAACAGCAAAGGACGTCATGGTCCGCGATATATTCGGTAGACACCGAATCGGAGGACCGCGTAAGCGACCTCGAACCTTAACTAGTCGAAAGGTTGGAGAAATCTGGCTGTAACTGGAAATAAGGGCGCGAGGTAGGCCCGCTGACTTTGGTGCATTCCGGTGTCTCGCGGTAAGGCGTTGGTTTCTTACGGGTCTTGGAAAACAAGACACTGAACTGTTTCTTCCCAAATCTTCTACCCTCACCTCGCGGCAGACGGAACGATCAATATCGTTAAAACTTCCGGAGGTGACGAATTCGCCGGTTGTAGTCGACACCTCCAAATGACAAAAGAATAAAAACAATGAGAATATATAAAAAGTTTTTTCTTAAATAAGATATAAAAGTTTAGTGATAGATCAAGCATGCTTGACAAGCATCGCGTCGCGGGCTGAAACCGCAGGAAAAATGCAAATATATTTTTTTAATATTTACCAAAAACGCCTAATTTTGTAGTTTATGCCAGGGAGTTACGTCATTCGTCAATTAATTACGTCTAATTAATGTTAATCCCTGGTATAAACTACAAAATTAGGCATTTTTGGTAAATATTTTTAAAAATTTTTTGCATTTTTCTTGCGGTTCACGATCTCCTCCCAGCCCGCGACGCGATGCTTGACAAGCATGCTTAATCGTCTAGGGAGCCCCTATTATATCTCAAAAAACATTGACAGGTGCACTTCATCGAATGCCTTGTAATGAGTCTTGTATGATTTATACGCTGCTTTTGTTCCTCTTTTTTACAGCATTCAGATCCTGAATTTTCATCACAAATCATGGTTTATAAGGACATCGGCGAGGAGATGTTGCAGCATTCTTTTGACGGTAAAGTACAAATTATTTTATTTATTTATACAGTTTGAGTTTTTAGCTACCTGCACCCTTGAAGGGGGCCAGACTATCTGCTGTACCAGTACGAGCAGATAAACAACTTTTAATAAAAATTTTTTTTTTTTTTTTGTCAAACTTGTAAATTTTATCTATTGAAAAGAAGTTTGAAAGCATACGCAAATAAAAAATCGCTAATAAATAATACCAACGATATTTTACCGACCGCTAGATGGAACATCGTGATCAACGCTTTTTATATTATTTATCATCAATTTTTTTTTCAAAGACAAAAAGTTTTTTTTTACATTTTTTATTAAAAGTTGATTTTTTGCTCATACCGAGTCACTCTCTTTAGAGATAACGGTAACTAAAAACTCACCCTCTAGGTTGAGCACAAAGCTACGATACAGTTTTAGTTACATTTTTTTTTCAATGTTTGGTTATTATACGAGTAGTAAATGCTATTGTAATTTGTAAATAGTCAAGTAATTAAAACAAATTATTATTATAAACTTATTATAGGTATGTAATTAGGAAAGTTATCAGTATCAGTATCAATTTATTCACTCGAAATATACAATAAATGCATGTCGTAATAATCACTTAAAGATGTTTATCCATATATTGGAATTCGTCAGCTGTTAGACGGGGGTTAATATTTTTATACACAATCACAATAAAATATCATATAAATCTTAAAAATTAAAAATAAAAATTTATCATATAAATCATGTCATATATTCATTATCATACGATTGCAATTGGAACTTAAAGACACTGCAAGATTTGTTTATTGAAATTTGTCCAGTCGGCTCTACGATAATAATAATAATAATAAAACTCTTTATTCTTAAGAAAAGGCGAGCTTATTGCCTGCAGGCAATATTTTAGAGCTACCCTATACTATTGTAAGAACATTATTTGCGAGTAGACTACATAACTTAACCTATATAAAGAGTATGACAAATAAAATAAAGGAGGATAGAAAGAAGTATATACTTTACTCTTTGTGGGCACAGATTTGCCACATCAAAATAATCTAACACCTATAAGGACGCTAAAGGTTTAAAAGGAGGGGAATGGGAGGGGAAAGGGAATTTATCTGGAGGATTTCAAATGCTCTCTGAGTCTGTTTTTAAAAGTTGTTATGCTTGGCGCGGTTCTCACATTTTTCGGCAAAGCATTCCAAAGACGGGCTCCATGCACGGTGAAAGAGAATGAGAAGAAGTCACTGCTGTGACTAGGGATAGAGAGTAGCAGGTTGTTTTTTGATCTCAGAGGGCGTCCATGAGCATAGTGCAGTAAATCTGCCGGTAAGATAATTGGGAGTGACGCCATCCAAGATCTTGAAAAGTATACAGAGAACTCGCATGTCTCTTTTCTCACGGGTCGACAGCCAGTGAAGCTTCTGTATGTACTCCGTGATGTGGTCAAATTTTCTGAGGCCATGGATATACCGAATGCAAACATTTTGGAGACGCTCAACTTTGGTGGATAACTCCTCTGTGAGGTCGAGAAATGCGACATCTCCATAATCCAGAAGGGGTGATCATGATGAATATACAAGTACTTTTGTGTATCTGGCTGGTTAAATCACATATTCATCCTTGGCATTGTAGAATTTTGAGCAGCAGCTTGTCTTGTTGTTAAGACTGTTGTGTCCTACTTTGTTCTGAGACAGTCGGTAGAAGTTCGTTGTTAAGACTTTGTTGTTTCGTACTTTTTTCTACCAGCTGTCTCTGAATATTATATGAAAGAAACATAAAATTATTTGAAATATTCTTCTCGCAGGCTACAACATCTGTATATTCGCCTATGGCCAAACGGGTGCGGGAAAATCCTACACCATGATGGGGAAACAGGAGGAGAGCCAAGACGGCATCATACCTCAAATATGCAAAGATCTTTTTCGCAGAATCAGGCAGACATCCTCAGAGGATCTCAAATACTCGGTAAGTAGTAGATAATATTATTTGTTATTCGTTTGCAGCCAAAAACGTAAAATAAATACTACTTAGATTCTAAGGAAAGCTTATAAATAGGATTAAAACGAATTTGCCACGTGAATTTTGTAGCACCTGATGTTGCAACCGCCGTTGGGGTAGACTAAAATGCTGTCAATCGTCATCTGCGGGTAGGCGGCAAACTGCTGCTGTTTTTTTGTGCATTTTAACAGTGGTGGGGCGGCGGGTTCGGCGCGTGCGAATGCGCATGCAGACAACACTCACTATATCTTATGTTACCTTGCGTTCGGTGATGGGCATTGAGAATTTAGTAGGAAGAGGGTTCCACGTAAAAGAGAGTTTGTGACCGTCTTCTTTATCGAAGTTCAGGGATCTTATTTCGGCTTCTTATATTTCGGGTTCTTATATCGTCTTAGCTTCCCCGATCGTGCGAGGAAAGTAAAGTTGCTCTTCGGATAACCCAATAGGATTTTGAAACTGCACCCAGTGGTTAGTTCCGCTATCCAATATATGTTTGCAGATCGTCGAATTTTCTCAATGCCCGTTTTTAACAGCTTTGATGTGTCTCATCAGTCGAGAGGCTATGAGCCGTTTTGTTTGTCTAACGTAGGTTAAACCAGGGATGCATTTGATTTTATACACACCCGGGGTTTGCAGTGGTATTACATCCTTTACAGGAACAAAAAACTGTTTAAAATAAAGACTACATCGAGTGACGACAAGAGCTGCAATTGGGGATATTATACAAGGTGACTTTTTAATTAGTGACTTTCTTGAAGTGGATGAATCTACATGTGCAAATAAGCAAGTTTTGATTTAAAAAAATAACACAAAAAATATATATATATTTTGAAAAATAGTATAAAAAGAGTTGAGTGCGTTGCGCTATCTAGTGGTAGGTAAAAATCTATTATTTTTTATCCGCGATATTTTACCTATTGATAGATGGCGCAGAACGTTTGTCAAACTTTTATTTATCAATCAAGTTTTTCAAATTACCCAAAAAAACATGTTTCTTTAAAAAAAAAATCCCTTTTGTTTTCCTTATTTAACCCTTGGAGTAAATGGGTATTTTCATGGATGCATCTGTCTCTTTTGCAGGATTTTCGGCGACATCGACCTTAAAGTACTATAACTACGAAACTACTACACCAATCATAAAAAGAACAACTGCACAATGATTGCATTGAAATTTCGAATATAGAATATTGAAATATCATTTTGTAAAACAATTAGATAATTATGAATAAATATGAGAACGTCAAAGAAGTGAAAAAAACGCGGAACCAGATCTGGTCGTATCATACTCAACGGATAATTGTTTCAGAACCAGATTTGGTCGTATCATACTCAACGGGTTAAAAAAAAAATAAAGTTGCTTATTTGCTCGTATAGATTCACCCACTTCAAGGATGTCACTAATTAAAAACTCATCCTGTATATTGAGGATAATAATCTAAACGCTTTTCTGCGGGCATACCCCAAGATATGTTATTGAATGACACGGAAACAAAAGCTTGGATTGAAATCTGTGAATTATTTTCTGAGCAATTTCAATAGGTGTATGATAACCATTCCATGTCTTATGCTTATCGCCTATTAAGTGACCCTCTGACACAAAGATCTCTTGATTTTACATTACATTACATTTTCATCGTGTCCAATTGACGGCTAAAGACCGCTCTTGGACGTATCAAAATAATTGGGTTATGTAGTAAGTTTCGTTACTTCTCTTTACTGAACGTACATAGGTAGTCAAGAATTAACTGCTAGATTGTCAAACTATAAATATAAATAATCAAAATAGAAGCCTAATATTTAAAGTAGTTAGTAATTCGAAAAGATACGTATTAAAATTATTCATCGAAATATTCAAATTGTCAGTAAAATGTTAAATAATCAAATTAAATCTACGTTATGCATTTTAAACTAAAAGTACAGATATAAGACCATATAAAATAATCAGACAATAAGGCTCTACTTTTTTAAGTAATTTAAATGGGCACAATATTTGAAAAATCATGGCCCTCAAATTCGGCCAGATTATAGAAAGGGTGGCCTATCAGCATCTCCTTGATGTTTTTTTTTAGTTTTATGTCCTCCAGCTGTTTAAATTTTGTAGGGAGTAAATTATAGAATTTAATGCTAAGGTACAATTAGCTTTCTTGATGAAGAGACTAAATATCTCATTTGATTTCATTTGATGAGAGATTAAATATCCCCAGAATATTGACAAAACAGAAGCTCGTAGTCTGATAATATCCATCTATTCTTCATCAGTAATTATGTATTAACTCTGGCCTGTCTATTCTTAACTATTTTTAAATTTTCTCGATTTTTCTTTTTTTTTCAGGTGGAAGTATCATACATGGAAATCTACTGCGAGCGTGTGCGGGATCTCCTTAACCCTAAGAACAAAGGGAACTTGAGGGTTCGTGAACATCCAGCATTGGGACCGTACGTGGAAGACCTTAGCAAACTAGCCGTCACTTCATACTCAGATATCTACGATCTCATCGACGAAGGCAATAAAGCTAGGTAAGTCAAGTTCTTCTTCTTCTTCTTCAGGCGCCTTTTCTCTTCGGAGATCGGTTAGATGCTGCTGACCGGAACGAAGGGATCATGCCCCTTCTAAACCATTGTCTTAAATTCTTGAATCAGGAATTCACCATCTTCCTGGGCCTCTCTGTAGTATTTCAATTACCATCGTTTTATCGTTGAGAGCAGTTCCAACTCTTTCCGCATTCCTTGAAGTATCATTCATTTATTCTACAGAGGTATCAATAAGCTACAGAGGTACTTATATTTTGGACACATTCTAGTTGAGTCCCGCTTACTTGAATATTTGCGGTGACATTGCATTCTTTTCTGATCATTGTAATTTTGATTTTCTTTTTATTTATAATAAGGCATTTTTATTGCTCCCGTCACTCCAGGGAGTTATAACGATATAATTCCATTTGGTATCTCATGGAGTAAACGGTATGACTTAACCGCTCGAAAGCCAGCCTTCGTGCACAAAAAACTACACCGCAAGTTTTCGTTCTCTGTCTCAAACTCTCTATCTAATAAGGAAGGCTTTCCAACATCTATCAATAGAGGTTTTTATCAAGATCTACAAGGCATATGTTAGACCTATTCTTAAGTATAACTATCAGATCTGGAACCCTTACTTATGCAAATATGTAGATATCCTGGAAAAGGTTCAGCGAAGGGCAACCAAAATGCCAGTGGGCTGAAGAATAGGAATTATGAAGATCACTTGAAATTACTTGGAATTACTACACTCAAACAAAGAAGACAAAGAGGGGACCTGATTGAGACATATAAAACTCTAACACATTATTACGATGTACCTGGACTGAAGAATATTTATTTTTATTTTTTTTTATTTTTTTATTTTAAACCAGTTGATAGGAGTTCCTACACTTGGTTATGTCAAAAGTAATAAAAATAACAAGTATAATATAAATACCTATTAAGGTATAAGATATAAACGTCGGTATTGCAAGGTATGAACGTTGAACTTCCAAGCGCAGATTTTCTAGGTTATATATGTAGAGGAAACAACATTTTCCAATATTTTCAATCAAAATTCTTAAGTAATTTCGTAAAATTTTCTATATAATCTAATTTTCTATATAATCCTAAGTACTAAATAATCAAACAAATATTGGATAATTTCACAAATTATCATACGGGAAGATATTTTAAAGAAAAAACACAAATACAAAGAAATCAGTAATAATAATTATAGTCAATAATAGTCGCAATTGTAAAATAGTCAATAATAAAAAGAATAAGGAATAATAATAGTCAAGTAGGTCAATAGAGCTGCGAAAAATTGATATTGTCGAAATCCTCAATGCTATAAATGGAGTTTTTAGTCAAAATACCCTGTACCTTTTTCTTAAAGTGAATATCCCCATGGCCCCTGATGTGTAATGGAAGTTTGTTGTAGAATAAGTAAGATTGGCAGAGAAAGCTATTCCGACCCTTATTCAGTCGCACCTTAAAATGACGCAAGTCCTCTTTATTTCGCGCATTATGCGAATGAATATTTGAGTTAGTTGAGGTAGACTTTGGTATATATACGCGGCGTACAAAGTCATGATACCAGATTCGATGAAGTACTGCTTGCAAGATGTTAGCGAAGATATTGAGAACAGATTTCTAATCGCTCGTTTTTGTAGGCGAAAGATCCTTTTAACATTTGCCGCCATTCCCCAGAACATGAGGCCATAACTTAATAGGGAATGGAATACAAATTCAATGTCAACACAAATCTTCGAGGTCACAACAAAAAACTCAGCCGTAGAAATTTAAATCTAATTCTCTTAACCCAGATTCCCCGAAGGTCCTTTATAAAGGTCGAGTGACAAAAATAATATTTTAAATTTTATGAGGGTAGTTTGATATCTTGTGTCAGCACAAACGCAAAGAGGGAGTTAGTTATTATTATATTTCGTGTGTTGAGTAAAGCACAGTTGTGTTTTGTCGATTTTAAAATAATACCAATACACGGAAAAACATATGACAACTTTCAGGTGAGTGTTTTTTAAATCTATTATTGTTTGAAATACATTTGAACCGTGGTTTAATATAAGAAATAACTTATATTTCATAGCTAACTTTTAATTTTTACATTTACTATTTATTTAATTATTTTTAGGGTATTTTAAATATTCGACCTTTATAACGGACACTATCAAATTTTGCCTATTTCAGAAAAAAGTTGAAATTCCACGAAATCATTGAGACGTTGGAGGCTGATGATGATTTTATTGTGCCAGATACTATTTATATTAATCCTCCTGAAAACGCAAATGAATACAACACCGATGAGGATTCTGGTGCTGATGATTCAGTAACATTATCAAATCTGCCCGGATCGCAACTTCGAACTGAAGCACAAATTGTAAACTTTGTTGAGGACTATGACAGTGAGAATGATGTGCCTCTTTTGCAAATTGCTAAACGACGTCGCGCAGGTAACACTTCGACTTCGAGGGAGAGTTGTACTCCATCAGTTATACATGAGTATGATCTACCTACATCGTATGACTGGGTCAAAAAAGATCTTGAAGCAGATCTGTCATTTCAAAATTGGAAAGCAGTTTATGGACCGCGTCGATTGCTAGAACCAAAAGAGATGATGTTGAAGTATACTAATAATTATGCAGCTCAAAAAAACTCGAGCCCCAACATTACAGTGAGTGAATTAGCCTGCTTTATTGGAGTTTTGCTGTATTTCACGGAAAGAAAAAAAGTATATTCAAGTTCAGCAACCTAAAAGTATAAAACTGTATAATGAGAACATATCGCTCAGATCAAAACATCAGTCTATATACAGAACCACGATAAGAGGCAAGAAGTGGTATTTTCCACTATTTACTTTTTCCATTGATATGACATGTCAAAATGCTTGGCAATTACATAAAGGAGATGGTGGTTCTATGGATCAACTGGCATTCAGACGTAGTGTAACTATTGCACTTTTGAACAAGCATAAGAAAGCTGGAAGTCGACCTCCAGTCAGGAAAAATGATTCTTTGTTAGAAAATATCAGGTACGACAATGAAGGCCATTTAATTTCTTACAAAGAACACCAAACTAAATGTGCTTTTTGCCATAAAAAGGCTCAATTGTACTGTGTAAAGTGTGAGAAAACCTTACACCCTAAAGACTGCTTCATAAAATATCACACTAAGTAAATATTTACCTCCTCGGAGTCTAAATTTAATTACAATTCTTGTTTTTCTAAAGAAAACTAAATAAAGTTGATTTTTGTTCAAATTTGATATCGTATTTTCCTAAGGACCTTTTAAAAGGACGCTGAATTTCAGGGAAACTGTTGAACCTAGTTTTTTTTCAGTAATTTTACCTGAATTCTTAACTCAAAATTACCCTATATCCAATTTTTTATTAAAATATGTTGAAAAAAAAATCAGGGGTATCTGGGTTAACCCGTTGAGTATGATACGACCAAATCTGGTTCTGAAACAATTATCCGTTGAGTATGATACGACCAGATCTGGTTCCGCGTTTTTTTCACTTCTTTGACGTTCTCATATCCTAACCTAACCCAGTGGCGGATCCAGAGAGCCATTTTGGGGGGGGAAATTATTAGACTTTGGTGTGTAAAATACTCATTTATTACATAAAAAGAAATAAAGAGATAAAGACATACTAAGACAGAATAAAGACATAAAGAGAGTTTCGCCTAATGTCAAAATTTCAAAATTATATAAATCTAAATAAAAATGTGACCACACAATTTTATATCAAAATTCTGTGTTGCCCTATTTTTGAAAAGCGTTCCACTACTTCTTCTGGTTTTATATCAATGTCATAGTGGATGTGGAGTAACGCCAAGCCACATAATCTTTTTTCTAGTATGGTAGTTCTAAGCCAAGTTTTGATGCAACGTAAAGATGAGAACGATCGTTCAGCACTAGCATTCGTTACAGGTAGTGTGCAGAAAATCTGAAGTAGTTTGTGTATTATTGGGTATACGTCTTCATCGCAGGATTTAAGTGCATCAAATGATGAAGCTGGTAGTGGTAGACCGTCACCGGATGTTTTTTTTGTAGACCATAGTTGCTGCCAGTGTTGAACTTCTGCTTTCAGTTTTAAAACTTGTATCTCTTTGTTACCTTCGAGCAAGTTTCCAAATCTTGAGATAAGAGATTTGATCAGTTCTTTAGTTTGATTAAAAGTTTGTAGTATAACTTTATCCGGAATCAGTAATGTCAAATTAAAGGAATCTAGTGCCTCTTGGGAAAAACGCACTTTTAAATCCTCGGTCACTGTTTCAATTAACGGTATGAACGTAGATACCCTGTAGTAGTCCTGACAATCTTCTAGTTCATAATTTTCCCGTCTCGTTTGTCTCGCGCACGTCCTCGGTCTTTTAACGTCAATGTCTAACTTTTCTGCCATTTGCTTTGCGTTTTCAAATATTTCATTTATTTCAAATATTTCGGACACACTGTCTTTTTCTTCTACGTCGATTTTGGGGGGGGGAAATTTCCCTAATTTCCCCCCCCGTGGATCCGCGCCTGACCTAACCTAACCTACCACAGCCGGTTCGTAAGTCCGGAATCCACTGCTCACCCCCAGAAGTGTAAAAAAAAAAAATAGTATTATGATGGGCCCGACTCCGGTCGGTGAATTCCATGGCAGCTCCGTTTGTATTTATATTTATATTCATAATTATCTAATTGTTTTACAAAATGATATTTCAATATTCTATATTCGAAATTTCAATGCAATCATTGTGCAGTTGTTCTTTTTATGATTGGTGTAGTAGTTTCGTAGTTATAGTACTTTAAGGTCGATGTCGCCGAAAATCCTGCAAAACAGACAGATGCATCCATGAAAATACCTATTTACTCCAAGGGTTAAGAGCGTTCTGCAAAATAGAGTGGTGGACAAGTGGAATAAACTACCATTTGAAGTGATTAGTGCAAGCTCTGTCAATCAATTTAAAAACAGACTCGATTTGTACAAAAAAACTTGTTAGTATTGTTTATATTATATTGTTAATATTGTTTAGCTTTACACGATCTGATCTGGACATATCAGCAAAGCTGCCTGTCCAGAATAAATAATAATAATAATAAAATGGTCTTACAAATTCAAAATATAATTTAATATCGGAGAGAAAACAAAATAGTCTAATAGAATAGTCAATAAAATGGTAGAAATTGTCAGTCACCTAATTAAAAGTAAGTAGAGACTAGTCGCCTGGAATTTGGCCGTACGTTGTATGATCGGTTCGAGATCGTCTAGTTTTTGAGTTATAGGGTAGCGAGGAGACAAATAGATAAACAGACAGACACAGCCTGCTGCGATTTTATTATACATATCGGTAGATTGCAAGAGAATTTTACAAAAATAAGTATTTCGTTGCTTTCACTTCCAGAACTGTCGCCGCTACAAACATGAACGAGACCTCAAGCAGATCACATGCTGTCTTCACAATTTTCTTCACACAACAAAGACACGATCACGTCACGGGATTGCTCTCTGAAAAGGTATATCATCACAGGTTTTTTTCTTATTTACTTATTTACCGCATCAACTGCCCAATTATACCCTCCCTAATCCTGCTCATGCCTTTCTCCGAAGTTTCCATTCCATTTCCACAAATAACAAGTAAATACATCAAAAAGTTTTCTTAAGACTTCTGGGAGGTGAAGGGTGGATTCCGGACTAACGACCGGCTGTGGTAGGTTTAGGACAGCTGTCTTGCCACATGTGAGCGTTCACCTTACCACCCATTCACTCCCCCTTCGAAGTCATAGAATTTGAGATGCAGAAATTGCAGTTTTAGATATTTTTTCTAGAAAAGAGTTGATTATTTTCCTGGAGAGACCAAGATCTTTAAAAAAGGTGAAACAAAGATTTAGATTTTAGTTTAAAATGCATAACGTAGATTTAGTTTGATTATTTAACATTTTACTGACAATTTGAATATTACGATGAATAATTTTACTACGTATCTTTTCGAATTACTAACTACTTCAAATATTAGGCTTCTATTTTGATTATTTATATTTATAGTTTGACAATCTAGTTGTTAATTCTTGACTACCTATGTATGTTCAGTAAAGAGTAGTAACGAAATTTACTACCTAACCCAATTATTTTGACATGTCCAAGAGCGGTCTTTAGCCGTCAATTGGACACGACGATAATGTAATGTAATGTAATGTAAGATGTAAGCAGAAAAGCATTGCTGCCCGCAACTGACGTTTTGTTCGCTCATATTTCGATATCTTCGAAGCTAACAAAATTCGAAGTTTTCAATGCAAGGTCCTAATATTTAAAATTATTTTCATTATGGTTTTTTTTCTGAAATATTTGGAATACAGTTCTTTTTATGAATATTTATGTTTTTATTTATACAGATAGATGTATATTTTCGGAATGTACTCAATTAAACCTTTCATTTGACACTAAACACCATATATTTAAGTTAATTTATTTACATTTGGACATTTTGACATGTTTTTACTTGATATTTCGACAGTTAAAGTATCCTGTGACACTCGAGATGACAACGGTTCTTACAATACCACATACTTTTAAATCGGTCTAAGCGTTTAGAAGTTATTATTGAATAAAGAAACGGTAAACATACATAGATGAACCCTGAACATAATACACTCCTTTTTTTGTTGGGCCGTCTTGTAAAAATACACAAATTAGTTCCGCAGATTCCTTTTTTAATCCATCCTTCATACTCGCGATGTTCGAAATGCAAATGGTGACTCGCGCTTACGCGTAGAGTCAACACAAAATCCAAAAAAACGTGATGCAAATGATGCAGGCAGGTTGAAAAATTGATCGTGATGTATTAATCCATCCGGCGGTAATCTCTCGAGTTTACTTGAGGCTCTTTATCTCTGTGTTTCGGCTATACAAAATGCCTGGAATGGCTGAAACACAAATGAAAAAAAGAACATAAGGAATCACGATGCTTGACATGTCAATCCACTATCATAAACTGAAGCGACACTCACCTAAATTAACTGAATCTACATCATTACATATTTTTGAAAACAAAAAAGCCGCTACTCAGCCGTTAGTTGGGGACTCGGCCCTCTAAAAAACTTGCATCCCCCCAGAGTGAGAGAAAACCTCGACTTTCTATAAAAGTTTTTGAAGAAGAGTATCGAACGCCGGCTTAGTACAGGCACCTCAACCAATTATCCCATGAACTCATAAACCCTAGCATAATGCTATGTAAACCATTCTCTACGATCTTCCAAGCAGAATGCATTGGCATCACCAGAGCAGCACAAGCAGTTGCAGCCAAAGATGTCGGAGACCTTTTATTTATTTATTTATTTAACCCCTCAAATGAATGGCGATTAGCTCGGGTTGCCTACGGCAAAATGTTTATAAATTTATATTTACATTTACATTTACATTTACATAGAGCGGGGTTTACTATAGAGCTATAGCATTACTATAGAGCGGATTACTATAAAGCGGCGCACATTTACATTTATATTTACATTTATATAAATTTATATACATTTTGTATACATTTTGCCAAGGCATCCCTTAAGGGACGCCTCACATTTGAGGGGTTAAGAATTAATTACTATAAAACATTGATTAGCTTACAAAAACAACAGGAACCGAATGGCAAAACCTTAACCTTTTGCTTATTTGTTTCTGTCACCTAACTGGGATAAGCTCCGAACCACCCGTTATAAGGTAGACATGGCTCTAATATTACAATAAATTATTTAAAAGTTTTAGTAAAATGGTCACTGAATTGTCTTAAAATGGTCTACTCAAAAAACAAACAAACATCGCAATTCCATTAAAAATTCTGTCACCCAACTGGGACTAGTCCGTTCTAGGGTGGACAGGACTCCAATATTACAATCAAGTTTGCTTGATTGCTTGGTTGCCTACAAATGTACAAGTTTTAGTAAAAAGCTAATGACAGTAAATTGCCCTAAAATGTGGTCTTCAGAATAAAATAAAAAATAATAATAATAAAAAAATATTTAAAATATATAATAAATAAAATGCAATTCCATTATTAAATCGGCAATAAATATAATATAAAATTCGATTAAATAATATAAATAAAGTTATGTGAGAAAAGAAAGAAACAGTCATTAATATTTAATATTATGTTAAGTAATATAGGATTTAATATAAAAATACCTAGTCTAAAAGTATAATTCATTGTCAAAGTCAAATATTTTTTGGTAGTTAGTTCAATGTTAAAAAATACTTAATATATAAGTTTAAAAATATGTTAATAATTTGTGCACCTAAGTTTTATTATACTATTATTTCTAACATTTGATGTATGGTTAGTCTGTCATGATTCGATAACCATTTCTTTAATTTATTTTTGAATTCCCTAAATGTCAAATTCATTTTTATTTCCATATTGATCAGATTGTAAAATCTCGGCGCAATCAAAGAGTAATGTCTTTGACCAAATGATGTTTTCCTTCTGGGTATTATTAGGCTATTTTCTACAACTTGTCTCGTTGGTCGCCGGTTCTGAATTATTCCTAAATTTGAGTTATTGTCCAAAAATAGCCTTAAGAGGGAAGTTTTTAGAAAAAGTTGCCTACAATCAAGAACTTTAGCTTCCTTATACAGTTCATTAGTGGGATGGCGATATGGTCTACGTAGAATAATTTTTAATATAAATTTTTGCGCAACTTGCAATGGCTCTAGCAGGGTTTTACCACATCCACCCCATCCTAAGTTTGAAATTTGTCTCCGACAGTGCCTCCGTGCTACAAGCGCTAGCAAAAAATACTATATCCTCTGTCCTTGTACTGGAATGCCACAATGTGCTTCAATCCATTGCAAGGTCAAATAGAGTGACCCTGCAATGGATTAAAGGGCACAGCGACTCACTGGGCAACGACGCGGCAGACGAACTGGCTAAAAGGGGATCAAAGGAAATAGTATATGGACCGGAACCCTTGATGCCCATACCCCAGGCCCAAATAAAAATATGGCCACGCAGGAACACCGACGAAACACACCTTACGGAATGGGAATGTAGGCAAACAAAGAATGCGGTTCCGGAAGCGTCTAAAAAACTTGCCCGCAACCTCACCAGATTAAAAAGGGACAAAATCCGTAAAGTCATAGGTACTGTGATAGGCCACTGTCCCCTAAACAAACACCTGTTTACCATAGGTGTGAGAGACAGCCCTCTATGCAGAGGATGCATGGAGGAAGAAGAAACGCCACAGCATTTACTCATGGAATGCAGGAGCGTGGCATAACAACGGGCAAAAATACTACAATCTCCAGCATCTGTCCCGGAGGCCTGTAGCAACCCAAACAGGCTGGAGAACCATGAATAGAAACATGAGCCACGCACAACGGCGCAATCAAGAGGCCACATGCGGGAAAAAGCCCAGATAAACTAAACTAAATCATTCTCAACGTTGCCTTTGATAGCACGTTTTGCAGCTCATCATCACCAGTTAAGGGCTTTTGTTAACTTTTTTGCAGCGCTTTAAATTGACTTGTATTGGATCAGCAATTCATTTCAATGATGCCTGCAGGTTTCCAAGATATCCCTGGTAGATCTGGCAGGATCCGAGCGAGCCGATTCCACCGGCGCTAAAGGAACCCGGCTGAAGGAAGGTGCCAACATAAACAAGTCTCTCACCACTCTTGGAAAAGTCATATCAGCGCTTGCTGAAATCGTAAGTATATTCGCATTTCATCAAAGTCAAGTTTGAAATCAAGTATATTTTTACTAAAAAAAATTTTATTTTTTATTCCATGAAATTCCCAATAAAATGAAATCAACAGTCCGTAAGTAATCGACTATATTCAAGCACTGTAGCTATGAGGGCTTTTTTTGCAATGTACGATTGGTCGTAAAATGAAAACCACAGTGTAAATCAAAACTGTTTTATTTCAAATACTAGCTGCGCCTAGCGGTTTCACCCGCTTGGTGATGGAAAATTGTGATAATGATGATAGAAAACCATATATCTTTATAAATTATAGCCTATGTCTTATTCTGATGTGTAAGCTATATTATTGTAAAGTTTCATTAAAATCCATTCGGTAGTTTTTGCTAGAAAGAGTAACAAACATACATACAAACTTTCGCGTTTATAATATTAGTATGATAGTAGGATAGAATTTAAATTTCGAATGTCAATTTCTTAGATATTTTTCCTACTTACTTGACAGTTATCGTTATATTTTAGATAATTCACGCTATATCGTTATAAATTATAGCCTATGTGTTATTCTGATGTGTAAGCTATATTATTGTAAAGTTTCATCAAAATCCATTCAGTAGTTTTTGCGTGAAAGAGTAACAAACACCCATACATACATACAAACTTTCGCGTTTATAATATTAGTAGGATTTACATAGATGCACCTTCCAGCTACTTCTCTACATAGTCGCCGCTCCGATTGAGACATTTGTCCTAGCGTGGTACCAACTTTCCAATGCCCACGTCATAGAAGGCAGCAGCCTGTGCTTTCAACCAATTCTCTACGCTGTTCTGTAGCTCGTTGCTGAGTCAAACTTCTGTCCTCGTAATTAGCGTTTCATGTGAGCAAAGAGTTAGAAATCGGAGGGAGCTAAGGCAGGACTATATGGTAAGTAATCAAACACTTATCAAGATCTACAGTGAGACCTATTCTTGAGTATGGCTATCAGATCTGGAACCCTTACTTTTGCAAAGATGTAGATATTCTGGAAAAGATTCAGCGAAGGCAACCAAAATGCCAGTGGGCCTGAAGAATAGGAATTATGAAGATCGCTTGAAATTACTTGGAATTACTACACTCAAACAAAGACGACAAAGAGGGGACCTGATTGAGACATATAAAATTCTAACACACTATTACAATGTACCTGCACTGAAGAATATTTACAAATTCAACGTCAACACAAATCTTCGAGGTCACAACAAAAAACTCAACCGTACAAAATTTAAATCTAATCCTCTTAAAAACGTTCTGCCAAATAGAGTGGTGGACATGTGGAATAAACTACCATTTGAAGTGATTAGTGCAATCTCTGTCAAATCAATTTATAAACAGACTCGATTTGTACCTAAAAACTAGTTAATATTGTTTATATAATATTGTTAATATTGTTTAGCTTTACAAGATCTGATCTGGACGTATCAGCAAAGCTGCCTGTCCAGAATAAGTAATAATAATAATAATAATAACTTTCTATCGAAAACACTGCAGGAGATTCTTTGTTGTAACTGCATTGTGAGTTATCATCTTGAAAGTACCGGCACCATTGCTGCATATTGCTGTCACTCATCAAATTTTGACCGTACATATTACTCATTCGTCGATGAATTTCGGCTGCTTTGGATCCCTCAGCATGCAGAAATTTAACGACGGCACGCACTTCCCACTTGGCGGAAGACTATTGTTCAAGGCATGTTTATGCGCTCACTGACAACTGCTACCTGACATAATCAACGGGCATACTTAAGACACTACGCAATATATCTGCGCACAGTGTCATCGGAATTTCGCTGTGGTTTTCATTTCCCGAACAATCGGACCTTTAGCCCGAGGGCTATTTAGACAAATAGCCCTCGTATTTCATTTAATCAAGAAAATTTTAGTTACGTGGGGAAACTGGCAAAAAGTTCTCGCCCTAACAGTGAAAGATAATGTTTTTGTGAAATTGAAGACTACCGCGAATGTTTGGCATTATAAATAAGATAAACAATTATCGTGGGAAATTTGTAGCACTTGACGTTTCGGCGATGTTGCAACCGCCGTTGTCTAGGGTAGACTGATGTGCTATCAATCGTTATCCGTTGTTCTGCGAGTAGGCGGCAAACTGCTGCTGGTACTGTGCAGATTATAGCGGTGGTGGGGCAGCGGGTTCGATCCGCCTTGCACACAATACTCACCGTATCTTGTGTTATGTCTTTGCGCTCGGCGATGGACATTAATAACATTTCCTAAAGTGGATTTCACATAGTAGAGAGTTTGAAACCGTTGTTTCTATTGAAGTTCGGTGTTCGTCTTATTTCAATGGCTTCTAGAATCAACTTGAATGAACAACTTCGGTGACCTTTCATTCGGAAGAATCTGAATTTATAAAACATATTCATTTTATAATCTGAGCGAATGTTGAGTGCCAACTCTATGTTAGGTGGAGAACTTTTTTACCCAATTGCCCATCCCCCTTCCTCTGTAGAATTTCTTTGAGTTAGAGGGTAGTTAGCGGTATCTTTCTATGCACCCTATATGTAGATAAAAGCATATATAACACAAACACTTTTAAAACAGTAAAATTTTCTCTATATATATTAAACCATAGATCCTGACAGGTTATGGGAATTAGGATATTATTATTACTGTTTATAGGCACGCAGGTAATTTTGACTAGCTAAGTTTTTGGTAACTTGTCGAGTCGACATTTATAAACATTCACTGTTCCTTTATTCACCATACTGTCCAGTAGCTTCCATACTTTTCTCGTGGGAGATAGAAACGAAACGATCAAATATCATTAAAACTTCCTGATGTGACTGGTTCACCCGTTGTAGTTGACACCTTCATCCGGTAGCTTGTGCTCTTAACCCGTAACCAACTTGGGTTGTCGACTACAATGGGCGAGCCCGTCACCACAGGAAGTTTTAACAATTAGTCGTTCTATCTCCCTGGAGTGAGCGTGACTTGGGACATAACAGTCCACCATCTAGCTACGTCACAAGCCCGTAAGAGGCCAATGCCTTAACCGCGAGTAGCCAGGAGTGTTACCCGGCGGGCTTGCACTCACGCCCTTACTTCCAATTGTGACCAGATTACTCCGGTCTCTCGATTGGTTCTGAGTTCGAGGTCGCTTGCGCGGTCCTCTCCCTTACGAAGCGGGGAAACGGTGTATACCGAATCTATCGCGGACCACAGCGTCCTTTGCCCGGCTGCTCACCCAGGATCGGATGGCCGATGGTCGTTTCAAGAGCAGTCGCCGTAAGGTCCGCAACCACCCCAGCTCTATAGGAAACAGTACTGCTTCCAGACTCCCCCAAATGTTAGTCAGAGTGCACAGTCAATTGGCTTGCGCCGCACGGTGCGCAGACCGTCCAGGAGAGCCAGAAGTTTGATTCCCAGGGGAAACTGACCAAGGCCAGAGTCCTACCCAGGCTCGCACTTCATGCGTGGAGGCCGTCGGATGGGTGTTGACCCGTGAGTGTGACTAACCCTGAACAGAATGGGTTTTCGTGGCCAACTCAGCAAGGGCCCATTAACTCCCCAACCCGTAACCAGTCGGGAGTACGGATTACTCCTCCTTATGGTTAAATCCAAACCGAGACATCCTGCCAAAACTGGTAGCCAGTGGGGCGAGATGGCCCCCTGGGTTTCCTTCCTAGTGCCTCGATGGGTTTGTTGACTTTGCAGAACGGTAGGCTTGTATCATCCCCAAGTCTTCTATACGCTCACCTCCAGGAGACAGAACGATCATTATCGTTAAAACTTCCTGAACTAACGGGTTGGCCTATTGTAGTTGACGACTCTAAGTGTCTGGTAGCTTGGGCTCTTAGCGGATTCATGCAGCTTGGGCCTGATGGCCTGTCTATGTTTCCTTACATCGGATCAACTCACAGTTCAGCTCATACTCGGTAGCCTCCTGAAAGAAGGGCTAACCAGGAAGGGCCACCATGAACTCTACCTGCGGCTGTAAACTACAGTCATGGACATTTTGGATCAGAGGTTACGATTCGAGGAAACACCTCGGGTGGAACTGGGTAGTTTGTGCATGGTGCGGCGTTAGCGAATCGACTGTGGGGGAATCTGGAAACGTACATTTCATAAGCAGTTGTCGACCTGACTTTATCTATCCTTAGAAACGATCCGTTGGTCTCCCGGTCCCATGTGATGCCTTGAAGGTCAAAGGATGCCTCAGTCTGCAATAAATTCAAACTCAATTATCGCTAAGGTCAGGTAGAGGCCGCACAAGCGACCTCGAATCTGTGACCAGACCAGAGGATGGAGAAATCCATCCAAATCTGATAGTAAGCACGTGTGGTTTGCCCGCTAGGTGCTCTTCGCATTGTCTCGTGGTAAGGCATCATACTCTTATGGGCTACTGGCTGTTTCTACAATATGAAACCGAAATATCGTGATTACCGATCGTGATATCGTGATTATCGTGAAACCGAAACATCGATATTAGTTTAGCACATTGCTTAAGTAGATATAATGTAAAGAGGGGATAATTGAGATGAAATTTAAAATCAGGTAACCCATGATGCCAGACTGTATCTTATGCTTTCAATTGTGATACACAAATTTCCTCGTCTCTGTTTAGTAAATTCCATATTGTACTGTTAAAGGCCACGAAGAGTAAGAAATCGAAGAAGGCAGACTTCATCCCGTACCGAGATTCAGTGCTCACATGGCTACTGAGAGAAAACCTTGGCGGAAACTCCAAAACTGCCATGATCGCCGCTATTTCTCCCGCCGACATCAACTATGACGAAACCCTGAGTACCTTAAGGTAGGTTGTTTCAATAAATTAAATTTAAATAACACAACACATAGAAGTCCATCCGTAACCGAGTTAAATACTGGTTCCCGTCAGATCACCAAAGTTTAGCAGCGTCAGGCATGATCATTACTTGGATGGGTGACCGCCGTGATGTAATAGAAATTCGGCTGCCTGTAAGATAATTATTGTGATGGGCCCGACTCCGGTCGGTGAATTCCATGGCAGCTCCGTTTGTATTAATTTATTATTATTTAGACATAAAGGTGGGCCATTACCATATTATGAAGGTATTAAAAAAAGAAAAGAAATGACCACAGGATGAACCAAAAAGCACAGTTTTGTATTTAAATATATCAGGAACATTCTTAATGCGACATATACTTTTCCTGACCAAAGAATAAATCGTTCTGGTAGGTATGGCCATAACTAACCATAATCCACTAATAAATACTCAAAAAGGTCTTTTTCGAGTAAAGAATAAAAAGCCATACCATTGCCTCTATTTATTTAAGGACTTTGACTTACTAGACATTTGACAACTATATATTAGAAAGGTCTTTATGGGTCCCACGAGGAATGTGGAAAATACACTGAAAATCCAGGGACTCCAATGACTCAGCTGACCCGCCTGATGCAGCCAAATGGGAATAGCGGCCAACGCTGGGACTCACTGTGGCAAAGACGTTGCTGTTTCCCATCTACTTGATCATTTATCGCTTCTTCTTTATCTCTGCGTCTTTACAGATATGCCGATCGTGCCAAGCAGATCGTCTGCAAGGCTGTGGTCAACGAGGATGCCAATGCCAAACTCATCCGCGAGCTCAAGGAGGAAATCCTCAAGCTACGCGAGCTCCTCAAGGCTGAGGGTATTGAAGTTCACGAAGGTAAGCCAAACCTTATAATTGAATTATTAATACAATGCAATTTGTAATTTTGTATATACGTTAAATCTGTGGCAATGCTAAGCGTATACACTCAATTTTTTATCGATCTGCTGTTTCTAACACGCTATTATTACGTCGACCTGTATGTAACTATAAAATGGAATCTAAGATAACTAATTTAACCATCTTCCAAGGATCGTAGCGTCATGAAAATTGGCAGCTGTATGTAGTTCTGATGACAATACAATAATATGGTACTGTCGAACTGATCTGATGATGGAGTCGGAAGATATGAACTGGAACTTCATGGTGGAACATCGTATCATAGCTGTGTTTGGACTTATTAGAAAAGTCTTGGAATGAACTTTGACCAGGATTAGGTTTCAAGGTCTGATGATGAAGCCGGAAGATAAGCACTGGCATTCCATGATGGAATATCGTATCATAGCCGTGTTTGGACTTGTTAGAAAGGTCTTGTAACAACGATAGATATGTGTACAATCTTTTCATAGTTTATTATGGTTTTGCAAAGATACGTTTACAGATAAGATGTCGTCGTTGTCATTTATAAAAGCGTGTTTTTAGTGTTTTTTTTTAAACTCTTAATTTATTCAAATATTCTTTTAACTGTCAAAACACTCGTAAGGGGGTTTATATAAAACCGCGCATATTATCTAAGCCAGCGGTTTCCGAACTGGGTTCTGCGTTCTCCATAAGGAAGCTGCGAATTTCCCCTAAACAACTTGTTAAGTGAAATTAAATTTCAAATAAAAAATTGCATGCATAGAAAGATGAATATAATGAGCATTTAACAGATCTTATGATATCCTTCTTACAGTATTTCCCACGACATTGAATTGGTACCAAATTCATTCAGTAAACGATATACAGGATGCGAGGGACCTAGTGTTAGTTATTTGGTTTTTCCCAACAGAGGACTTCATGGTATTTTTCCACAGCCGAATTCACACTTAAGCCGCATTATCATTATATATTTTGACAGCTGATATGGCAAGGCTTGCCAAAAGGGGATCAAAGGAAATAGTATATGGACCGGAACCCTTGATGCCCATCCCCAGGCCCAAATAAAAACATGGCTACGCAGGAACACCGACGAAACCCACCTTAAAGAATGGAAAAAACACGCAGGATGCAGGCAAACAAAGAACGCGGTTCCGGAAGCGTCTAAAAAACTTGCCCGCAACCTCACCAGATTAAAAAGGGACAAAATCCGTAAAGTCATAGGTACTATGACAGGCCACTGTCCACTAAACAAATACCTGTTAACCATAGGTGTGACCGACAGCCCTCTCTGCAGAGGATGCATGGAGGAAGAAGAAACGCCACAGCATGTGCTCATGGAATGCAGGAGCGTGGCAGAGCAACGGGCAAGAATACTACAATCTCCAGCATCTGTCCCGGAGGCCTGTAGCAACCCAAACAGGCTGCTAACCTTCTGGGACAGCCTGGGTTGGCTGGAGTAACATAAATAGAAACATGAGCCACGCACAACGGCCCTATCAAGAGGCCAAGTGCGGGAAATAGCCCAGGAAGACTAACTAACTAACTATGGCAAGGCTTGTTTGTGAAAAAGTTTTTTGATTCTGCGCAATTGTTTTTGTTTGGTGCCATAGCAAATATGGAAGTCAAAATCAGCATTTTTGACATATTATACTTTACTTTTTTTGCTATTGAAAAGGTAAAAATGCTGTTGAAGCAAAAAAAAATATTGGAAGCGTAGAGAAGAATACGAGTAGAAGTTTGCAAAATTTCGTTCAGGCAATTTTGATGTTGAAGATGCACCTCGTTTTTGACGGTTATTTGAAGGTGATGAAGATCAAATAAAGGTATTGATTGATGCAAACCGCCGATTAACAACTTGTAAGACCGTTAAGAGGTTAAATTTATCAAATTCGGCCATTCATGATCTTCAAACCTCGACATATGGGTTGAACATGTTCTTACAGAAAGAAGATTACTCCCTCGCCTGTGCTTCTCATACGTTAAGAAAATTCTCCATTTTTGAAGCGAATCATCACTGGGGATGAGAAATTAGTTTTGTACAATGATGTAAAATGCAAGAGATCATAGAGTAAAAAAATCGGTTGTGTCACCCCAAGACTTTCCTGACTAGTATCCGGGGAGGTGCGAAAAAACAGCGACATTTTTTACTCTAGTACCCCAAATTTGTATGGCAGGTACCCCAAACGTTGGTCGTAAGTACCCCAAAAACTAATAGGTTCTTCCGATGGTTAACAGAAGCTTCTATGCCAAATTTTAACTTAGACAGATTAAGCGTCTGGGCGCTATCGCGGAAACAATTTTTTCGCCGGGAACCCCAAATTTGTATGGGAGGTACCACAACCGTAGGGCGTAGGGACTCCAAAAACTAATGGGTTCCTCCGACGGTTAACAGAAGCTTATATACCAAATTTCAGCTCAATCCGATTAAGCGTCTGGGCGCTATCGTGGAAGAATACATACATACAGACATACAGACATACAGACATACATACAGACAGAGATCGGTCTGGAAATAGTCTCAATCGTCTCAGGGAGTCTCAAAATATATATTCCCATCTTCATCTCAAAATTTTTTTTTAGCGCGATCACAATACTTTCCTTTCCGATAGGTCGTCAGGAAAGTAAAATATGAATCGGCTCAAAGCACTATTGAATCGGCTCAAAGCACTAAAGCACTACTGAAAGTCGATATTCATCAAAAAAATGGTGATGCTGTCTGGTTGGTGTGATTTCAAGGGAATCGTTTACTTTGAGCTTCTACCGGACAATATTATGATCAATTCTAAAGTGTACTGTCATCAACTGGACAAATTAAACGATTCACTCAAACAGAAAAAGTCAGATTTGACCAATAGAAAAGCTGAATTTACCACCAAGATAATGCGAGACCTCATGCAAGTTTGGTAACTCGCCAAAAGCTTTTACAGCTTAGATGGGATGAACTACCAACCTAACTATATCTTCCAGATCTGACACCTTCGGATTATTATTTGTTCCGGTCTCTACAACATTTTTTAGACGGTCAAATCTTTACTTTAAATAAGGTCGTAAACACTTAAAAGAATGGATTGATTACAAGTTTTATGAGTGTGAAATCATGCTACTGCCGGAAAAATGGCAAAAGGTGAAATATATATTTAAATAAAATATTTATATACTACGTATAATTTTTCATTTTCACAAAAAAAAAAACTAAATTACTTACCAAACAACCCAATATATTAATTCTCTAAAAATACCACCTATGAGCGATGTTGAATAATCTAATTTAAGGAGACTGTACATAGAACATATTGTAAGTAACGGCGTATTATTATTTGTAGGACCAGACGGTAGGGTCGTTTATGAGAAAAAAGATTTCATCACTAGTAAGTAACCAAAATTGTGCAACGTACTGTATAGAACCGTAATACAAAGCACCCATGTTGTCCGGATTGTGAACTCGTGTGCTTTGCCTGGCACTCTGTATGTCGCTGCCGTTCTGGGGTGGATCTAAAGTGGGCATTTTGTTATTGGCCAGTGTTGAAAAGTTGCTTTATCACTTAGATGTAAAAATTTAAAGGTGGATATCCATTGGGTTCGCGCATCAACTCTGCTCCGCGCATCTGCAACTGCTCAAATTGAGACGGTGCGCGCATCAACCTAAGAACAACGAATGCTCCGCAATTTTCATTTGAACATTGAGCGAACATGTCCTCGTCAGTATGTATTTTTAAATTTCCCATCCTTCGGATCCCACAGCACTGTATAATTTCTATACTCCTCGATTAGAGCTAGACATTTCTCCTCGGCCCACTCCATAGAAATGGATTCACGTTTACTTGACGCCGAACGTGATGGGCGAGACGTACCCACCAACGTCTTACTTTGCTCGCGTCCACGAACGCACTGCGCACTACTTTGTGTTTGCGCATTTACCGCCACCGCTTGAAGCGCTCGCCGCGGAGCGTGCAACGTTGCTCGCTTCAGGAGCGCCAACGTATGCACTACTGGAGCAGTTTTTTTTTTTTTTAAATTTCATAACCATTTTTTTAAATACAGTTTTGTATAAAATCCAGCCAAGCCTAAGGCTTACCTGCTGGAGATTATGATAGGGTGACTTTCAGTGCAACTTTAGTGGCCATTTTGACCATTTTATAATATATCTGCTGCATTATCTTTCAATTCAATTCAATTCTTTATTGAGAAATCACACAGTATTACAGCAATAATATTTTTTTAATGTATGCAGATTTACAACAAATAAAACCGGTTACGGATTTCAATAAAATTATATAAATTACGTTTTTTTAACTACTTAATAAAACTAACGTACCTTCAATTTAATTTTTTCAATTTTAGAAGTACATAAGAGTCGAGTATGCAGGGTGTGTGCATGTGTTTGTGGGAGTGTGTTGAGCGTGTAAGTGTGGAGTGTGAGCGGGTATGATATTAGTAATGGCGTATATAAAATATAATAATAATAATAATCAATAAAAATAGCTAAAAACCAAGTCAGCTTATTGTATCGGTTAGGGTTTGATTTACGGAGTATTTGTAAGTGATTATGGAATTATTAAACATATCAATACCATTTAAATGGGTATTATAAAGCTCACAGCAGCGTGTGAGTACTCCATTCCTTGATGCATTAGTTTTAAAGCGCGGCAATCGAAACAGGTCAAATTGGCGTGTGGTCCTCATTGGGGCGTTAATATTGATCGCTCCCACCAGGTCAGAGCAATCGAATATACCGTTCATTATTTTATAGAGGCACAGAGCATCATTCAAGTTGCGCCGATAACATAGCGAATTTATTTTAAATAGTAAGGCTGCCTCATTAGTAGTATTACAATAACTTTTCGTCTTGAAATTTAAGTATCGAACGAACTTATTTTGGATATTTTGCAGTCTGTTAATGTCGACCTGATAATAGGGAGACCATATTGGAGAAGCAAACTCAAGGTGAGATCGAACAAACGCATTGTATAATACCTTCAATATTAATGGATCGGTGAATGGTTTCGATGAGCGAATTATGAAGCCAAGCATTCTACTAGATTTTTCGGCAATAGCTGCTACATTAGTAAGGATTAGTCGGTACAGAAAGCCACCCCCTTAATAATATTTACATAAAAAGATGAACGTACTTAATGCTAATAAGTTGCTGATGCGCGGAGCAGAGTTGGTGCGCAAACCTAATGAATACCCTTAAGGCAGAAAATGTGTCGTAAACTAACCTAACCAATTCCAACGATGACAACTTTTCAGCACCCATTAAAGCGATTTCTGTTTTTATATTTACCAATACATAAAAAAATATGATCCACCTCATTATGCGCATATAACTATTCGCATATTATATGTACATATGTAACGTCAAGTCAATAATTCTGATTATGTAAAATATATAAATCTACAAATATTCATTAGCAGATATATGTATCATGCGGCATGGCTACTGTCTTTGACTTAATATTAATTTCTTTGTTTTTATTTGTTTATTATGAACTTCACTTATTATCCCAGTTGAACACCATTCCAGTTTTATTTCCACATGGTGTCTTATACATTCACAGTAATATTGATTTGAATAAATATATTTGTGCTGATAAGAAGTGGGATACTTTTTGAACAGGGGAGAGAATATAAAATCGAAGACTATCGCGGTTGTTTGACATTATAAATAGGATAGAAAACGAATTTACCGCGTGAAATTTGTGACACCCAACGTTTCGGTGACTTTGCAGCCGCCGTTGTCCAGGGTAGACTGGAATATTTTGGAATATTTTGAGGAATTAGCCATAAAAACCTCCAAAATTAAGTCCATTCTCTGGCTTCGCTACGTGGATGATACCTTCTGCATCCTGAAAGGCAACATTCAAACGGTGAAAGAATTCCTGGGTCATCTAAACTCCATACACCCAAAAATCAGATTCACCCATGAAGTAGAGAAGGACGGCTCCTTACCATTTTTGGATGTCAAAGTGACGAGAAGTGACAATACTCTCGGACATACTGTATATCGGAAGCCCACACATACGGACAGGTATTTGCATGCAAGCTCACACCATCATCGAGGACGCGATCTATGCGACACTGAGCATTTTCCGAAGGAGATGGAACATGTCAATGATGTCCTTAGGAAAAATGGATCGGAAAATATCACGAGACACGCACACGATCTAATACAGACGAAACTCAGAAACCGAGCAGATCAAGAGCATTCTTACCATACATCAAGGGCGTGACAGATCGAATAAGTAAGATGCTAAACAGATTCGATATAAAAACGATCTTCAAACCGACCCAAAATATAGCTCGATTTTTGAGGCCTGTAAAGGATGTAATACCACTGCAAACCCCGGGTGTGTCTAAAGTCGAATGCAGCTGCGGCCTAGCCTACGTTGGACAAACGAAATGGCCCATAGCCACGCGACTGACAGAACACATCAAAGCTGTTCAAAACGTTCAGCGAGAAAAATCGGCGATCTGCGAACATATATTGGATAGCTGAAGTAACCACTGGATGCAGTTTCAAAATCCCATTCTGCTATCCAAGGAACAATTCTACTTTCCTCGCATGATCCGGGAAGCCATTGAAATAAGAAGAACCCTGAACTTCAATAGAGACGACGGTTACAAACTCTCTTCTACGTGGAACCCTCTTCTTAAAATGTTCCCGCCGCCGAACGCCAAATGCAAAATCGTAAGACAGGATACAGTGAGTGTTGTGTGCAAGATGGAATTTCAAAATTCCCGCTCTCCGAGCCCGGCCCCCCACCACCGTTATAACCTACGCAGTGGCGGCAGCGGTATGTGGTCTACTCGCCAAACAACGGATTGACAGCTCTTCAGTCTACCCTGGACAACTGCGGCTGCAACGTCACCGAAACGTCGGGTGCTACAAATTTCACGCGGTAAATTCGTTTTCTATCCTATTTATAGGGGAGAGAATAATTTACAAAAGAATTCACATGGTTCTTTCAATACGCTTTGGTATGGTATCCTAAAACGAGTAATTTTCAATCTGCATGATGGTAAATGCTGCATAGCCACAAAATATGTATTTTTATAACGTATGTATATTATAATATACTTATAAATCGATACCTATATGTATAATTTTATGAATATTTACTGCTTACGTGTGCTTAGCAATACTATGCATACACATTTTTCAAAATTGTATCGTCTTTGTATGATAATTTAATGTTTTGTATAAGACCGGTTTAAATAAAAATGAGAATATTTAATATCCGAGTCTGAAACTTGCTGCGAATACTTTATCATTTTTATTAAAGGATAGCTAAGATTTTAAGGCAAAGTCGATTGCTTCAGATAAGGATGCCGTAGATTTCCCGAGGCGCTTGCAATGGAACCCAACTAGTTTCGTCCGCCGGCCGAGTAAAGAATTAATATTCAGATAAAATCAGTCCTTGGCTACTTGCCGGGAAAGTCTTGGGGTGACACCGATTTTTTATCCATGGCTGCAAATTAGAACTCTCTGGTTACGGCCTTCTAGACCAGGAAGGTGAGAATTGCATTTTTAGACTCCTGTCGCTACATCCGATGTCGGACACGGCACTCACTGGCATTGATAATTTTATGAATTTTTTGGCAGACAGTTATAACGGCAGTACCGCTGTTATTTTCCACAGTTAACTCAGCTGGCCTTCCAGATTGGGAGTTAATGGGCCCTTGCTGAGTTGGCCACGAAGACCCATTCTGTTCAGGGTTAGTCACACGCACGGGTCAACACCTATCCGACGGCCTCCACGCATGAAGTGCGAGCCTGGGTAGGACTCTGGCCTTATGGTTAGTTTTCCCTGGGAATCAACCTTCTGGCGCTCCTGGACGGTCTGCGCGCCGTGCGGCATAAGCCAATCGATTGCGCACTGTGGCTAATAATCGGGGGAGTCTGGAAGCAGTACTGTTTCCTATAGAGCAGGGGTGGTTGCGGACCTTATGGCAACTGCTCTTGAAACGACCATCGGCTACCCGATCCTGGGTGAACAGCCGGGCAAAGGACGCTGTGGTCCGCGATAGATTCGGTATACACCGTTTCACCGCTTCGTAAGGGAGAGGACCGCGCAAGCAACCTCGAACTCGTAACCAACCGAGAGACTGGAGTAATCTGGTCACAACTGGAAGTAAGGGCGTGAGTGTAAGCCCGCTGGGTAACACTCCTTGCTATCTCGCGGTTAAGGCGTTAGCCTCTTACGGGTTTGTGGCGGAGCTAGACGGTGGACTGTTTTGTCCAAGTCTTCTGCGCTCACTCCAGGGAGATAGAACGACTAATCGTTAAAACTTCCTGAGGTGACGGGCTCGCCCGCTGTAGTCGACAACCCTGGTTGGCCTTTCAGATCTCAGTGGTTTTTTGTGGTTTTGTTCGATGTTGCATCGAGGATTAGGATCAGGATAAAATGTGATGGGCGCTTTTACTGATGTCTACACCAAGGATCATGGGCAGTTAGGCGGTGTCGACTACGACAGGCAAACCCATCACCCCAGGCTGGTATAACAATATGTGATCGTTCTTTCAGCCGAGGGATGAGCGTAGAAGACTTATAGACAATACAAATCTACCGTCTAGCTATGCCAACATGCCTGACAGAGGCGAACGCCTTACGGCCAGGCACCGGGAAAGGTAAGCAGCGGGCAGCCTCGCCCCCTGTCTACCAGTTTGAAAGGTTATCTCCGTCTAATATTAACCATCAGGATACCTTCTACCTTCTACCCACCCCGACTGGTTACAGGTTCGAGGTCACTTGCGCGGTTCTCTCCCTTACGAAGCGGTGATACGTTGTCTACCGAATCTATCGGGGACCACAGCATCCTTTGCCCGTTTCTTCACCTGGTATCGGGTAGCCGAATGGTCGTTTCAAGAACGGTTGCATTAAGGTTAACAACTACCACCGCTCTTTAGGAAACAATACTCTTTTCAGACTCCCCCGCTGTCAGTTGGAATGCACATTCGATTGGCTGACACCGCACGGTACGCAAACCATGCAGTACGAAACTGGCCCGCAGGCTAGAGCCCTATCCGGGCTCGCACTTCTGCATGGAGGCCGCCGGATGGGTGTTGATCCGTGCGTTTGACCGACCCTACACACATGTGTCTCAGTGGCCTAACTGCAACATTAGCTCCCTAAAGGGCCCAGGGCCTATTAGGACCATGGGCAGTTTCGTATGATCCTGGCCCACAAACTTATAGAGATGACACTAAATCTATTGCACAAAGCGTTACATCCATTGCAGCATAAAATAGCCTACAATAAAATAAAATAAAACTTGATCGCAGCAAGCTCTCAGATTATCTAATTTACTGGAACCATATTGTCGTTTCTATTTGAACAACCTTCATACAATTAATTATATTAGCATTGTATTATTCTCGCTTTGTCGTCCGTGCTTCATATGTTACAGTTGGTTTTTTTTTTAATTTCAGCAGTTGGTATTAATTTTTGTATTTCTGCAGGAGAGGAGGACAATAACCCGAACGCCAGAAAGAAGAGTGACGCTGAGCTTCTTTCTCCGAAACTTAGCAGGGCCGCCACTACGATCGCTGAAGAGGCAGTCGATCAACTACAGGCATCTGAGAAACTAATAGCTGGTAAGTTTGATAATTTATTTGCTTCAAGCCCACTGGCATTTTGGTTGCCCTTTGCGGCACCTTTTCCAGGACATCCACATCTTTGCATAAGTAGGGCCTCTAGAGCTGATAGCCATACTCAAGAATAGGTCTCTTTATGCCTTGTATATTCTTATAAACACATCTATCTACAGATGTTGGAAAGCCTTCCTTATCAGAAATAGGGTAGTGTTGGCTCTTTTAGCGATTGCAACTATGTGTTTTATCCATTTCCGATCACCACTAATTGTTATTCCAAGATCTTTTTGTTGCTTAACCCCTAGAGCCCCAATTGGCCGATATCGGCCACAACACGATTCAGCGTGACGGCCCCGTTTTAATTTTATTTTAATTTAATTTGTTTTATTTTATTATGTTTTATTATGTTAATATGTTTTATTTTAATTATGGGTACAGTGGTTTGGCAGTAATTAATGTTTTGGTGGAACAGTGTTATAATTGATTTTTTTACTAATTTTTACAAAAAATTTTTGGGACATCAACTTGTCAATCGGCTGAGGGGCCGAGGCCTGAAGGGTTGGTTAGTTAGTTAGTTTTCCTGGGCTATTTCCCGCACTTGGCCTCTTGATTGGGCCGTTATGCGTGGCTCATGTTTCTATTTATGTTACTCCAGCCAACCCAGGCTGTCCCAGAAGGTTAGCAGCCTGTTTGGGTTGCTACAGGCCTCCGGGACAGATGCTGGAAATTGCAGTATTCTTGCCCGTTGCTCTGCCACGCTCCTGCATTCCATGAGCACATGCTGTGGCGTTTCTTCTTCCTCCATGCATCCTCTGTATCGAGGGCTGTCTGTCACACCTATGGTAAACACGTGTTTGTTTAGGGGACAGTGGCCTGTCATAGTACCTATGACTTTACGGTTTTTGTCCCTTTTTAATCAGGTGAGGTTGCGGGCAAGTTTTTTAGACGCTTCCGGAACCGCGTTCTTTGTTTGCCTGCATCCTGCGTTTTTTTTCCATTCTTTAAGGTGGGTTTCAACGGTGTTCCTGCGTAGCCATGTTTTTATTTGGGCCTGGGGTATGGGCATCAAGGGTTCCGGTTTATATACTATTTCCTTTGATCCCCTTTTGGCCAGTTCGTCTGCCGCGTCGTTGCCCAGTGAGTCGCGGTGCCCTTCAATCCATTGCAGGGTCACTCTATTTGACCTCGCAATGGATTGAAGCGAATTGTGGCATTCCAGTACAAGGACACAGAGGTTATAGTATTTTTTGCTAGCGCTTGTAGCACGGAGGCACTGTCGGAGACAAATTTCAAGCTTAGGTCTCCGACATCTTTGGTTGCAACTGCCTGTGCTGCTCTGGTGATGCCAATGCATTCTGCTTAAAGGTCGTATTTAAGTTGCCGAGGGTAATTGATATTTTGATGTTTAGATCATTCGAGAAGACGCCGGCTCCGGTACCTTGAGTGGTTTTGGAGCCATCTGTGTATATCCTTACTTCATTTGTACCAGAGTGATCTGCTGGTTCAGCAATGAGTTGGATATTGTTTCCGATCACCACTAATTGTTATTCCAAGATCTTTTTGTTGCTTAACTGCTTATAATTGAGCGTTTGCCAGATAATATTTTGGGTTATCAATTTGTAGCACTGTTTTCTTTGCCAGCTCATCAAGGAGGTGAACTAAAATATTTTTTCGAAATGAAGGAGTAAATATTTATTTTAAGCCCACCTGAGACGATTAAGACTATTTCTAGATAGAAGTCTGTCCGTGTGTCTATGTATATTCCTCCACGATAGCGCCCAAACGCTTAATCTAATTGAGCTGAATTTTGGCATGCAGGCATCATTTGGTCATTGGCAAGAATTTGTGAGGGACCATCCCTCACTAGACTCCAAGTTGTGCGGTGTGAGGTGGTGGTATCAACTTACGAGTTATCTCCGTATTGAAAGGCGGTTTTGAATGAAGTAGAAGGTATTTATTGATTGAAAGTTTGATATTTCCAGTTATAACGCTTCCCGAATAGGTTATGTTGTCGCGAGTGTATTGATGCGCGACTGCGGTTACGAGGATATATGGATGAGGATTGTATTTGTGCTTCTAGTATCTTGTACTGGGCACGGTTCGAGTCTGTGGGATTGCAGACTGATGCTTCGTGGCTGGGAAAGATAAGGAAAGGAAACCAAGGAGCCGGACTCGTTGAGCGACCTCGTGAGAGGGGTACCGAGTATGCTGTCGCAACCTTGGGGGAGATGATCACTCGAGGAATGATACTTTGGTTGCTTTTTCGTCGGTTTATATAGGCCGGGAAATGATGCAATCCGAAATATTCCGAGTAAAAGTTTTGTTTCATCGTGCTGATTCATCGCTCCACGAGTTAAAATAATAGCTGAATTGTGTCAGTGTATTTCACTGGAAATCGATGCATTTGTTGATCGCATGTAATGGTACTTAAGGGCCGTTACAAATTGAAGAGGTTGTGGTTGAAATTGGTCCAGGGGTCGAAACAGTTATTTCAATCTCGAGATATTGGACTTATAGACTTGAAATTTGGTAGATGCCTTGTTGGACCGAAATCACATTGAATTTTCACGAGTTAGTATATTTGCGTAAATGATTGAATCGAAATGTTTAATACGTTGCATTCTCACCATCCGCACTCGTCACTGACGAACGATTTGCATCATTTACTAAATAAAATACAAACGGAGCTGCCATGAAATTCACCGACCGGAGTCGGGCCGGGCTCATCATAATACTATTATTACACTTCTGGGGGTAAGCGGTGTATTCCGGACTAACGACCGGATGTGGTAGGTTTAGGAGAGCTGTCTTGCCACAAGTGAGCGTTCACCTTACCACCTATGCACTCCCCGTTCGAAGCCATAGAATTTGAGATGCGAAAATTGCAGGTTCAGATTTTTTTCTAGGAAAGAGTTGATTATTTTTCTGTAAATACCAAGATCTTTAAAGAGGTGAAACAGAGATTTAGCTGGCAGGCCACAAGCGCCAACTTCCACCGCGTGAAGGTGAACAGTGAAGCCGTTCAGGGTGACGGCATTTGTGAGATCATGGTATTTATTTAATTTGTACTCGTGGTCGTTAGGTTAGGTTAGGATTTTGCATGCAGGCATCATTTGGTCATGGCAAGAGTTGAAAAGATTGTGGTTGAAATCGGTCCACCAGGGGGCGCGCTAGTCATATTTCAATCTCGACATATTGGACATAGACTTGAAATTTGGTAGACAGATGCCTGGTCGTGGCGAAATCACATTGAATTTTCGCCTGTCAGTATATTTGCATAAACGATTGAATCGAACGTTTTTAGTGCAATGTATTCTCATTATCCGCACTCGTCGCCGACGAACGATTCACATCATTGACTCTCAATATATTCGTCGTTTCATCTCCGTACAGTGTGAGTTCCTCCTGGGAAAAATTGACATCACGCTCAAATCCTTCCATAAGTGCTTGGCTACTTGCCGGGAAAGTTTTGGGGCGACAACTGGTTCTTTAATTTTGTGAAAAAGTTGCTCACTTACTAATTGCATCAAAATTACAGAATTTTCCTTTTTATCTCCTTAGAACTGAATGAAACCTGGGAGGAGAAGCTCAAACGCACGGAGCAGATCCGGGTGCAACGCGAGGCTGTCTTTGCCGAAATGGGTGTGGCAGTCAAGGAAGGCGGAATCACCGTCGGAGTCTTCTCGCCCAAGAAGTCTCCTCATCTGGTCAACTTGAACGAAGATCCCAACCTCTCCGAGTGTCTGCTCTATTATATCAAAGACGGTGAGTTAATTCCTATTTTAGTTACTATTCGTTTTAAATGTAGTAGGTACAATACATTTGTATTTTTCAGTAAAATTATAAATCATTGAACATAATATAATGATTTTTATATTAATTTTGAGTCACATCTTTCTTTCTATAAAAGTGATTGAAAAACTCACTATAAACGTTTTAGTGATATTCTATTTTTACTATAGTATAATATCTCTACTTACCCAATTAAAGGCAGAACTCATTATCTGTTGCCTATACGATATTTGTTGCTATTAAAAGAAAAACACAATCATTCAATTAGGTGTATGTAAATAATAAAGATTTTTTATATAAAGTATTTCGCTTCAAGATTTTTGATCTTCCAAATGCCGTAACCCGGAACGGCTTCACTGTTCACCTTCACGCGGTGGAAGTTGGCGCTCGTGGCCTGCCAGCTAAATCTCTATTTCACCTCTTTAAAGATCTTGGCCTTTCCAGAAAAATAATCAACTCTTTCTTAGAAAAATTATCTAAAACTGCGATTTGCGCATCTCAAATTCTATGGCTTCGAAGGGGGAGTGAATGGGTGGCAAGACAGCTGTCCTAAACCTACCACAGCCGGTTCGTAAGTCCGGAATCCACTGCTCACCCCCCAGAAGTGTAAAAAATAGTATTATGATGGGCCCGACTCCGGTCGGTGAATTCCATGGCAGCTCCGTTTGTATTTATTTATTATTACTGGTGTTTCAATTCTAAAACAACGTTGCGGTTTTGTTTCTCAATAATCTGTAATTGTTGGTTAGTGACTTCTAAAAATAAAATGGCAGTTTATCAAATGTGTGCCACTCTCATTAATTTGATAGTAAAACAAAGTAATCACCACAAAGCTTGTATTTTTAATGCTGGGCTTTGCTGTCTGGCGTGACATATTGGTTGATTTTATATAATCAGTTATCGATTCAGTTCTTCTTCTTCTGATTGTGTCTTTCTTATTCACCTTTTGTAGTTATTCAGCTTCGTAAGATAGAGTTGCCTACTTTAAACTACTTTTTTTTCTTTCAGATTGAGCTATAGGCTTTTTTAGATTTTTTTTCAATTATCTTTAATTTTTCTATCAAACTATATAGGAAAGACCTCACATATGCCGTAATATGGCCCTACATGAGGTGATATAGTGGACTGATCTTACATTGTAAGGTTTCATGTTCAATTCCTAGCTGGATTACCATTTTCCGTTGGAATAAAATTAACAGAATTTCCTTTTGAACTCTGGTCGATCGAATGCAATAACAAGACACACACTTAAGCGCACATTTCACACACACATACATATAACCACTTCATAGTAGGGTTGGTTGCAAGAGATTTTCATATAATAATAAACCCGCCCGTTCTGAAATTTCACAATAAAGAGTAGAAACAGACAAACAGACAAACCTGAGATGATAAAAAATGCCTAAGCAAAAAATTACTTGATATCCAAAAGTTTTGCAGATGCTTACTTTTAAAATTTTATATATCAGGTATCACACGTCTTGGCACATCAGAGGCTAATATCCCCCAAGATATTCAACTCTGCGGGTCGCATATCCTCAGTGAGCACTGCATCTTCGAAAACGCCGACGGCGTGATATGTCTGATCCCTCATCATGGCGCTTTGATATATGTCAACGGGCGAGAGGTAAGAGTCTTCTTCTTGTTCTATCTATAGTATTACATTCTAAATATTAACTAATAGTAGCGTTCAATATGTGACTATCGCCATATAACAAACTCTGGTCTAGTGGAGTTGATGATCCCTATCTTCACACTTGTGATCTCTTCTTAAAGAACCTCCTAATATTTTTGGTATTGTCAATGTTGCATGTTCAAAACGTTGCATACCGCTGATCTAGCTGCTGTTGGGGACTGAGCTAAATGTAAGCGGTGGCTGATGTGCGGGGAACTGCATTCGTAGAACATGCATTCTTTCATTAGCGTACATACCTATACCTATTACTGTCGAGTAGCACCGGGCGAGTGATGTCACAGCACTAATGTCTGTGGTGGGGAAACCGAACGCCGGTCCTCAAACCTCAGACATCGCTTACATTTAGCTCAGTCTTCAACTGTACATCTTTGCATAAGTGGGGTTTCAGCAGTGCCGGATAAAGCCATGTAGGGGGCCCTTAGGCCGCCGAATCTTTCCTTTTGCACTTTTCGGGACCCTTTGGGCTGTCAAACATTCTGACGACGATGGGAGCCCTAAGCTATAGCTTATGTAGCTTATACGTAAATCTTGCACTGGGTTCCAGAGCCGATAGCCATACTCAAGAATAGGTCTCACATAATATGCCCTGCAGATCTTTATAAACACCTCCATCGACAGATGCTGGAAAGCCTTCCTTATCAGATAGAGAGTAGAGTTGGATCTATAAAATCGAAGACTATCGCGGTTGTTTGACATTATAAATAGGATAGAAACGAATTTACCGCGTGAAATTTGTAGCACCCGACGTTTCGGTGACGTTGCAGCCGCTGTTGTCTAGGGTAGACTGAAAGAGCTGTCAATCCGTTGTTTTGCGGGTAGGCCGCATACCGCTGCCGCCACTGCATAGGTTATAACAGTGGTGGTGAGCCGGACTCGCTCTTTTATTGTTTGCAACTACGTGTTTTTCCCATTTGAGATCATAACTAATTGTTATTCCGAGATCTTTTTGTTGCTTAATGTTTCTAATTAGGGGTTTTCCAGAGATTATTGTGTGAAGGGGTTGCTTCACCCGATATGAACCACTACACATTTCTCGGTGTTCAAGGTAGGCAACCAATCTTCCGTCTGAGCTTTGATCTTGTCAAAATACTGCTGAAGCTGTCCACTGTTAGAATAAGATTTGCGAAAAGTTTGTGTCGTTAGCAAAGACTCAGCGATGTGATTGCGCCCTAAAGATCCGTAAGATTGATATTCTTATGTAATTTAATTTAAATAAATTGAATTACTATTATTATTATTTTATTAAATCGCTATTCTTGTTTTTCTCTTTTTTTAATTGAATTATATTGAAATATATATTTTAACTTGTAACATGGACATTTTATATATAATTGTATCCTCGGACTATTTAAATATGATTCTTTAAATATTTATTGAGATATAATTTTTTCCTTTATTTCGATTCATTAATAATATTTTTATATTTTATTGTATTTATTACGACATTATATTATTATTATTCAGTTTAATTATTTCACCATTTACTGAATGTTATTTTTCCAGCACACTACAGCTACATTTACATCACACTACACTACACTACAGTTACATCACACTACACTCAAATTACAATGTTTATTATTATTAGTTAATTTTTTATATTATTTGATACCTAGCATATCTTTTAAATTAAGTATTCTAAAGCATGCACAAGCCACTCTACTTGGTACGCTTGCCTTGGTACGGGCCTAGGCCTAGTTAGGCGGCGTTGATTTTAAACAATTGGTCTGCGGTGCTTTCTATTTTGCTATTATTTACATTTAAGCCTATAATGTTAAACTTACAATGTACTGCCATAAAAATGTGCTTTTCTTTAATAAATAAAAAAAAAATAAATAAATAAAAAATAAAATTTTAGGCGAACAAAACTGTATAGAACTGAACAAAATAGCACACTAATATACAAGCAATGCTGCTGAATTTACTATCTTCTTCTTCTTCTTCATCAGCGCATATTCGCCCACCGTTGGGCATACGCCTCTCCAATGACTCTCCATCCGGATCGGTTGTCCGTTTCCCTCATCCAGACTGGTCCAGCTGTCTCCTTAATGTCATCGGACCATCGGGCCGGTGGTCTGCCCACACTTCTTCTGCCTAGCCGGGGTCTTAACTCCAAAACGCGCTTGCTCCACCGTTTGTCGTGTCGTCGGGCCACGTGGCCGGCCCAAGCCCACTTCAGCTTGGCCACTCTTTGACCCACGTCGACCACCTCCGTGCGCTGTCTGATGAGCTCGTTTCGGACTCGATCGCGCAACGATATGCCGAGCATGACTCGCTCCATATTACACTGCACCACCTTAACCCGTTGAGTATGATACGACCAAATCTGGTTCTGAAACAATTATCCGTTGAGTATGATACGACCAGATCTGGTTCCGCGTTTATTTCACTTCTTTGATGTTCTCATATTTATTCATAATTATCTAATTGTTTTACAAAATGATATTTCAATATTCTATATTCGAAATTTCAATGCAATCATTGTGCAGTTGTTCTTTTTATGATTGGTGTAGTAGTTTCGTAGTTATAGTACTTTAAGGTCGATGTCGCCGAAAATCCTGCAAAAGAGACAGATGCATCCATGAAAATACCCATTTACTCCAAGGGTTAAGCTCGTGGATCATTCCAGCAGTCAGTGTCCATGTCTCACAAGCATTCGTCATAGCCGGTAACACGCACTGATTATACACCTTTGTCTTGAGCGATTGGGGAATTCTGGACTTCAGCACAAAGCTAAGCTTCCCGAAAGCTGCCCATCCCAATTGTTTTCTTCACCTGTCCTAGGTATGTGTACTCCTGCACCTGCTCCAGCGGTTTTCTATTCAATGAAATGGGATTCGGTGTGAGATCTTCGTGAGATCGTGAGATCGGAATTTACTATCATTTGCTTTAATTATCTCCTTAATGATGATGATGATACTACCCTTCGATGATGTTCTGGCTCGAGGTATTTGCTATAATAAATTAGATTTGCCCTCTTTGAGCTAGAAAACGCTGCAGCAAACGGACAGCCCATCTTGCTATATCTACCCGCCTGCTGCTACAACACACTTACCATCATTTCGCAAAACGCTCCTAGTGCCGAGCCGCCATTTAACATTGATTTTGCATCTTATTTACGATGAATCCCTATGTTCACACTTGTGGTTCCTTAAAAAAAACTAAAACTTGGGTTAGTGAATTTCAAATCGTTGCTGATCTAGCTTTGATACTATTATCATTGTCTTGTTGTTGTTGTGGGAATTAACAAAAATGTAATAAAATGATTTTAATGGTTTTTATAGGTGACAGAACCGATCATTTTGAAAACCGGCTCACGCGTAATCCTCGGCAAGAACCATGTATTCCGCTTCACACACCCCGGCCAGAGGCGCGACAAGGAAGAGACCAAGGAGAAGGCTAGTCCAGCCGGCGATACCCCTGGTCAGTACCTATACCTTATTACTTAAATCTTTTAACCCCTCGAGCCCCAGAGGGACCGATCGGACTTAAACGTAAAAGCACAGTTGCGCCTCGTTGGGACCGATCGGACTCTAAAGTTAGTATTCTAAAGTTTTAATATGCCACAATTCTAAAGTGCAACAACGGTTTGGGAGAAATTAATACTTTGGTCGTCTGCCATAATAAATCTAAAATTTCCATAATTATACATAGTCTTTCAAAGACATGCGCTCGCAGAATCTCGCGGCTCGAGGGGTTAAAGTGAACTGCGTATGCCCCAAAACCAGTTTTTTCGATTAGTTATGTCAAATACTAATGTTATGAGAAATGCAGAACATTTTACAATCTTAAGGGGTTAAATTCTCGAGCCTAATAGGGTTTCTGGCATTTATGCTAAAAACTTTGTTTACACAAGCTGGTGAAAAGTGGCTTCATGACAACTGAATTAAAACACCTCTGAAATATTTAATATTTTTTGATCCCAATTAATATATTTTTTAATACTTCTATAGTATTCCCGGCCATATTATTTTAATAGGCGACATTAAAAATAATTCAGGTGGAAAATTTCTTCAAAAAGTTGCTAAAGGAATTCTATTAAAAAAATGCTTTTATTCGCTTGAATACTTCGTTCATTTTAAGAATTACTAGTAGAAAGAAGTATCTACAGGGAAACTGTTGTTTAAAAAATGTATAACATTTTAGATATTTTTAAACCGATATTTTTGTACATAGCAGTAATAAAAAACATCAAGGAGATGCTGATAGGCCACCCTTTCTATAATCTGGCCGAATTTGAGGGCCATGATTTTTCAAATATTGTGCCTATTTAAATTACTTAAAAAAGTAGAGCCTTATTGTCTGATTATTTTATATGATATTATATCTGTACTTTTAGTTTAAAATGCATAACGTAGATTTATTTTCATTATTTAACATTTTACTGACAATTTGAATGTCACGATGAATAATTTTACTATGTATCTTTTCGATTTACTAACTACTTCAAATATTAGGCTTCTATTTTGATGATTTATATTTATAGTTTTACAATCTAGTAGTTAATTCTTGACTACCTATGTATGTTCAGTAAAAGTAGTAAAACTTACTACCTAACCCAATTATTTTGACCGTCCAAGAGCGGTCTTTAGCCGTCAATTGGACACGACGAAAATGTAATGTAATGTAATATAATAGTTTAATTTTTAGCCATTTGAGCATTTTTTATTTCAATTTAGACATAACCTATTCCGATTTTTTAATATTTTTCGAAACATCGGGTGCTTCAAAGTTACATGATTAAATCCTATTTTGTTTTATTTATAACAGAATAAATATGTTTTTGGATACCAGTTTCCGATAAACAACTAGTTAATTATTACCTGTAGAATATTTGTTAACCCTTCAGGCCTCCGCCCCTCAGCCGATTGACAAGTTGATGTCCCAAAAAATTTTTGTAAAAATTAGTAAAAAATTGAATTATGACACTGTCTCACCAAAACATTAATTACTGTTAAACCAATGTACCCATAATTAAAATGAAACATATAAACATAATAAAACATAATAAAATAAAACAAATAAAATTAAAACAGGCCCGTCACGCTGAATCATTTTGTGGCCGATATCGGCCAATCGAGGCCTGAGGGGTTAATATCAAATGCATAAACACATTGTTTGTTTTTTTGTCAAATAACAGGGAGCGATAGCGAGATAGCAGATTGGGACTTTGCCCAATGCGAACTGCTGGAGAAACAAGGCATAGATTTGAGAGCAGAGATGCAGAAACGCCTCTGTGCTCTAGAAGAGCAGTTCCGACGCGAAAAGGAGCATGCCGATCAGAAGTTCGAAGAACAGAGGAAGGTGAGACAAAGAATTGAAATAATACACCTTATTTTCATTCCTTTGCGAATTTCTTGTTTGTTTGCTTTGATATCATAAGAAACGCAAACGAGAATACGTATTTTATCATCATCATCATCATCATCAGCCGATAGATGTCCACTGTTGGACAAACGCCTCCCCCATAGAATGCCATGATCAACGGTCCTGAGCCACCTCCATCCACCTACTTCCTGGGACCTGACAATGTCATCAGTCCATCTTGTAGGGGCCGTCCTACATGGCATCTGCCCGGTTCGTGGTCGCCATTCGAGAACCTTTTTTCCCCCCCGCCTCTGCGAGCTATATGGTCTGTCCATTGCCATTTCAAGTTGGAAATTTTATCAGCTATGTTAGTCACCTTGGTTCTTCTGCAGATTTCCTCATTTCTGATCCTATCCCACAGTGAAACTCCAATCATAGCTCTATTCATGGCTCATTGCTCGACTTAAGCTTTTGTACGAGATCAATAGTAAACAACCACGTTTCAGTGCTATATTTAATCACTGGAAAGACGCACTGATCATAGACTTTCTTCTTGAGGCTCTACGGTAAATGCGGTACGACCATTAGTAAAATATTTCTAATTTGATTCACAGAACTATGAAGCTCGCATAGACGCTCTTCAGCGTCAGGTTGAAGAACAGAGTGTCACCATGTCCATGTACAGCTCTTACACTCCTGAAGACTTCCACAATGATGAGGATATATTTGGTTGGTATATTTGGTGTTATCATTCAGTTTTACAGACAGGCGGCATAATTGGTGATATGTCTGTTTAAAATACGATACGCATTAAAAAAAATTGATAATGAGTTAACTCTTTGAAACCATATAAAAATAAATACTGGCAGCCACGGCTAATATATGTGTTATGTCCTAAATAACAAAAACTGATTTTATTTTCCTTTTTTAATATTTGACATTTGTTTGCATCTTGTCGAAACGTATTAGCGAAAATGGAAAAACAGAATTGCGCACAGTAATAACTTTTGCTTGCATTTTTTTTTACGGAGTGATTATTTCAAGATTTACGAGATACATTAAGAGTTAAGCTGTCCAAGCGTCAAAACGACCATTTTATAATGCAAAAATAATTTATTTTAACGGAGAGTAGTTCTAAAAAGTAAGAAAGTATTTTTTAGTTATTTAATGTATTTATAATCGTTTCAGTGTACCCCATGTATACGTTTTTACCTATCCACAGTGAATCCATTGTTTGACACGGAATGCTGGACAGCTCGGGAGGCGGCCTTGGCAGCTTGGGCTTTCCGGAAATGGAAGTACCATCAGTTCACGTCGCTCAGAGATGACCTTTGGGGCAATGCCATCTTCCTTAAGGTACAATTCTTTCTCCAAAATAAATACAGTATAATATCCTTAAATCTGGATGTCTGTAATAACAGTGTAACAGAAATTCCTTTTTTTCGCACTTGTGTCACAAATTATAAATAAAAGGTTAGTTTTCAGGGTTTTCTATAACCTTTACATGTCCCGAAACGTTGTTTATTGTTGCTTTTGCGAAATTCTCAAAATTTCATTGACTGCTGTCAGATGATTTTTTTTGTTTGTGTCTTATATTTTTCTTAAATTTAGTTTTCCACGTTTTCTCTTAAAAACGGGGTGGCGCCTATACTAAAGTTGTGTCTTTCCTAAATTCCCGTTATAACAGAATGCGTCCAACTATAACAGAATGCGTGCAACTAAGTATTGGGAAATAAAATATAAAATAGATTATTTAAAGCTGACTTCGTGGTATTAAAACGGGAATTTAGGATGGATTGTTCGTTTCTATTGCTTCAAAGGGGATGTGAATGGGTGGTAAGGTAAATGCTCACATGTGGCAAGACAGCTGTTCTAAAGCTACCACAGCCAATCGTTAATCTGGAGTCCACCGCTCACCCCCAGAATAGTAATAATAATATTATGATGAGCCCGATTCCAGTCGGTGAATCCCATAGCAGCTCCGTTTGTATTTATATATTATTGGAAGTCTCGGATGTAAACCCCTCCGTCCAGATATAACTTTTTACTTCTCTGTTGGACTTTTATTGATTTGCAAAATTGATATAGACATCCTGTTAGGCACCATCACATTTTATCCTCATCCTAATCCTGGATCCAACACTGCATGAAGCCACAAGGAATCGCGAAGATCTGGAAGATGTTATGAGTTAGCGATTCAGAATAACAGGCCTATACATTCTAGCTGTTACAATATTACTGTGCTTAATAACTGCAACATTATCTAATAATAACTGATACATCAATATATACACAAATAAAGACCACAAAGAAAAAAAGGAGGGTTGTCTAAAAATACAATTTGAAGATAATTGCATTTAAAGATTTGAACAATCATTATTTGAAATCAGTGCCTAGCTTTTTAATAATAATCCAAGTTACAGGTAATAGGTTTATTGATAAATATGCAAAAATCAAAATGAAAACATTTGTTTAACTCCTTAAGACAGTAACGTCCCGAATCGGGTATGATGTATTATAGTCAATGCTTAGTAACATCCCAAAACGGGTACGAGCGAGGAGCGACAAACCGCGCTCTTAAAGGTGCGATTCCACCAAAATAGTGTGCAGCACATTTGCTTGCACACATTTTGTGCAAAACTCCAACAGTGCAGGTACTAAGCTGGTGTCGCATTTGGCTTCCGTCTCCACTGGTAAGGCTGTGCGTAACTTTTGTAAGCGCACAGTGCAGCACACTTGTGCGCGAACATTTTTGAGTCCGCGATTTTCTTCTTTTCTCTTCGGTATTGAGCCAAAATAATCTTCCATTTTCTCATTACCTCAGTCGAGTCACAATTGAAACTTTGCGCCAACTCTTGAGTGGCGTCGTGTTTTTTGTTTTTATTTTTATAATCACTGTGACTAGAATCCCATAATACAGGATAAGTTTCAATAGCTTGAATAAAATTAATAATTTTATCATTCGTCCAATCCATATTTAGCTTGGTTAATTAACAATGTACGCGCACAAATCAATGTTTTCACTCCGGTAGCGGAAGCAAGACTGAGTTCGCGCACAACAGGTTTGTACACGTCGACGCGAGTCCACTGCCTGCATGTGTGCGCGCACAAAAGTATTCAGATGTGCGCGAACATTTCTAGAATGTTCGCGAACAATTTGTTATTGTTTGCTTTAGTGAGTCGACCAGAATAAACATTTGTGTCGCACAATGTGCATTGCAGTGCCGCACAGTTCTGCACACTGGTGGAATCGCATCTCTACGAACTGAATTTACACCAAAATCACAGTGTAACCACCCCCTGCTAGATATGTGTGAGAAAGACGTATAAATTCTGTATTGTAAGATTATTCAGTCGTTTTTATCGCAGTCTAGAATCCCTAATAGAATTGTTTGTATTCTGGGGGCACTTGATCGAGTGCTGCCATCGCTCGGATCTGTGCTTCTCTTCGAATATTATGTAGCTTCCCTTCGGATATATGTATGAGAATAAATAAAACGAACTAATAGATTTGGTAAAGCATGTAATAACGTACAAAAATGTGTAAAATAAAAAAATACATTCTGGATAGGGTTTCGTATTTTGAGATAAAACGTCGATATCGCTGAATAAGTGAGTTTTTTCAGTTCTCCAACTTTCTAATAATTATTCATAATTATCTAATTGTTTTACAAAATGAGGCTTTAATGTTTTATATTTCAAATGTTAATTCTATCATTCTACAATTCTTCTTTTCATGATCCATCAAGTAGTTTCTTTCTTATTATCGTTTTTCTAAAGTGCTATATTTTTGACCGTCAACTCTCAGAAATGACAGGTGACTGCCAAGATTTACACCCGCCGCTTGAGGGGTTAAATATAGGTAAAAAAAACTGAAATATAGGTAAAAAAGGGGAATGTCATAAAAAATAGATTATAAAAGCAGAATGTCATTTCAATTTCAAACTTTCAAAATTTATATCTTTATAACGGGACATAAAGATATAAATGATCTTTATGTCTTTAAATCTAACTATATTAGACCCGTTTCTTTTCTGTCCATATAGTTGATTCGATAGTATAAGCGTCGGGATTTCAAGTGTTATCATTAACTCAATTCACCCGCAAAATGTCAATCCTCGTTTTATGAAATCGAAGACTATCGCAGTTGTTTGACGTTATAAAAAGGTATAAAAACGAATTTATCTCATGAATTTTGTACCACCCGACGTTTTGGCGATGTTGTGACTGCTATTGTTCAGGGTAGAATGGACAACGGCGGTTGCCGAAACGTCGGGTGCTACAAAATTAATGCGGTAAATTCGTTTTTGACCCTTTATATAAAATCCTCCTTATTTCCCTGTGGTCTTCAGAGTGTATATATCAATTATATATAAATTGTGTATCTAAAAAAATATCAAATATATAAAAATATGCACTTATTATAAAATTGAAGACTATTGCGGTTGTTTGACATTATAAATAGGATAGAAAACGAATTTACCGCATGAAATCGGCGATCTGCGAACATTTATTGGATAGCGGAAGTAACCACTGGATGCAGTTTCAAAATCCCATTGTGCTATCCAAGGAACAATTCTACTTTCCTCGCATGATCCGGGAAGCCATTGAAATAAGAAGAACCCCGAACTTCAATAGAGACGACGGTTACCCCCTCTTTTCTACGTGGAACCCTCTTCTTAAAATGTTCCCGCCGCCGAACGCTGAACGCAAAGACGTAAGACAGGATGCAGTGAGTTTTGTGTGCAAGACGGATTTTCAAAATTCGTCCGCTCCGAGCCTGGCCCCTCACCAACGTTATAACCTACGCAGTGGCGGCAGCGGTATGCGGCCTACCCGCAAAACAACGGATTGACAGCTCTTCAGTCTACCCTGGACAACGTCGGCTGGACAAATTTCACGCGGTAAATTCGTTTTCTATCCTATTTATAATGCACTTATTGTTTAACCTTGTGGAAGATTTCACTGAACGGAGAAAACAATGGATGTATGGCATTCAACTGATCCATATTTCCATTACAGGAAGCCAATGCTATATCCGTGGAGCTTCGCAAGAGAGTCCAGTTCCAGTTTACGCTGCTCACGGACACTCCATTCTCCCCTCTGCCGGTGGAGTTCACGTCGTCTCTGGACGAGGAGGATGCGGACCGGCCCTACCCACCCACCATCGTGGCCGTGGAAGTCACCGATACCAAGAACGGAGCCACACACTATTGGACCCTCGAAAAACTCAGGTATTTCTCGTTCGCTCAGATTGATATATTAGAGATTGATGTTTCACATTGTTTGGGATGTTAGCACCAGCACTTTTTTTTTGAACGATCGGAAAATGTGATTTGAAGGTGATAGGTGAAAATTTGAAATATGCTGCCATTCCTCGAAGCATTATATCATACGTTATTATGGGATTGAAATACGTAAAATAACAGTATAAATAAATGGCTTCGAAGGGGGAGTGAATGGGTGGTAAGGTGAACGCTCACATGTGGCAAGATAGCTGTCCTAAACCTACCACAGCCGGTCGTTAGTCCGGAATTCACTGCTCACCCCCCAGAAGTGTAATAACACTATATGGTGGGCCCGACTTCGGTCAGTGAATTCCATGGCAGCTCCGTTTGTATTTTATTTACTTAAGGCTGCATATTTTTTTTATCTTTACAATGGCATTTTTTTTGCCAAGATCATGAGACTTCCCTGGCAGCTCACGCTATTTGGCAGTTAATGGTTTCAGTGCAGTTGAGCCACTAAGACAAGCTCTATAACTTAGATCGGCTCAACTTACAATTTAAATCCTATCCAGTAGCCTCCTCGAAGAGGGCCAAATCTGGAAAGGACTCTGTTTCCGCTGTTTGGCAAGTGGATCAGTTCCCCTGGGGGATGGCCTTTGTGCGCTGCTGGGCGGTTTGAGCATCGTTCAGCGTCGGCCAATTGACTCTGGCGAATAACTGGAGGGATCTGGAAACGATCCTATAGGTTTTCTAAGCAGCGGGGTGGATGTTGACCTGATATCAGCCACTCTTGAATTGACCCATAGGCCACCCGATCCTGAGTGGTAGACGGGCATAGGACGCCTCGATCTGCGATAAATTCCAACTGAATCACTGCTAACATCGGGTAAAGGCCGCGCAAGCGACTTTGGACCCATGACTAGATGGGAGGATGGAGAAATCGTGCCAAATCTGGTAGTGAGGGCGCGAGGCTGCCTGCTGTTCATTTCCCAGGGAGTTAATGGGTGAGTTAATGGGCCCTTGCTGAGTTGGCCACGAAGACCCATTCTGTTCAGGTTTGGTCACACTCACGGGTCAACACCTATCCGACGGCCTCCACGCATGAAGTGCGAGCCTGGGTAGGACTCAGGCCTTATGGTTAGTTTCCCCTGGGAATCAACCTTCTGGCGTTCCTGGACGGTCTGCGCACCGTGCGGCGTAAGCCAATCGACTGTGCACTCTGACTAACAGTCGGGGTAGTCTGGAAGCAGTACTGTTTCCTATAGAGCGGGGGTGGTTGCGGACCTTACGGCGACTGCTCTTGAAACGACCATCGGCTATCCGATCCTGGGTGAACAGCCGGGCAAAGGACGCTGTGGTCCGCGATAGATTCGGTATACACCGTTTCACCGCTTCGTAAGGGAGAGGACCGCGCAAGCGACCTCGAACTCGTAACCAATCGAGAGACTGGAGTAATCTGGTCGCAATTGGAAGTAAGGGCGTATGAGTGTAAGCCCGCCGGGTAACACTCCTGGATATCTCGCGGTTAAGGCGTTGGCCTCTTACGGGTTTGTGGCGGAGCTAGATGGTGGACTGTTTTGTCCAAGTCTTCTGCGCTCACTCCAGGGAGATAGATCGACTAATCGTTAAAACTTCCTGAGGTGACGGGCTCGCCCGCTGTAGTCGACAACTCTAGTTATTGTCAGCGACTCTTGAATCGACCCATTGGCCACCCGATCCTGAGTGGTAGACGGGCATAGGACGCCACGGTCTGCGATAAATTCCAACTGAATCACTGCTAACATCGGGTAAAGGCCGCGCAAGCGACTTTGGACCCGTGACTAGATTGGAGGACGGAGAAATCCTGCCAAATCTGGTAGTGGGGGTGGCGGGTTCTGGGGTGGCGGGTTCGCCCTTTGTAGGTGACAACTCCATATCTCAAGTTATTTAGTTAAAAGGCTTTTCCCCTGAAGTGCGAAAGTCACCATAATCGTGTAGTTGTGTTTTTTTTAATTTTCTGGGCTGTGAATATTGCTGCCTTTTCCTCAATAATTTTTTTTTTGATATTCTGCTATTTATAGCATTGTTTTATTAGAGTTAATTTGCTGCGTAGTATGTGATTTTTATCATACTTAACTTCCTATTAATTTCGCTGGATTTTCACTTATATAAGTGGGGTTATTATACATTACAAGCAATGTCTTTGGTAAAATATTTGTCGTGTGACGGCTGCAGACATCGGCTTGAGCTGATGCGCGAGATTTACAACATGAACGAGGCTCCCGCACCGGCGATCGCGGAGCCCGCCGCGAGCCAGCTGCCGCCGGCCTCCGTTAGCGTCGCAAGCGAAACGACCGCGCAAGATCTGCTGCAGTGCATTACGGCCTGCGCACAAAACACCAGACTGTCGCTCGCCAACCTCTTGCCGTCCAGGTTTGTGGCGGATCGGCCGCGCACGCTTTCACTGTCGTTTCCGCTTCCGCGGTCTCACCGGGGACCGACCGTTTCGGCCGAAGACGCATTCGGTTCGCGTAGTTACTCTTTCCGGCATTTGAAAATGACGGTTTTTTTCAAAATGCAGTCTATTAGCAACTTCTGCTTTTTCTTCATTGTTTATTGTTTTTATTTTTTATTATTCATTGGCGACACTTTATGAGTTTGTGCTAAAAGTAAAGATACACAGATTGGACAATAGAATCTGTAGACTAGCATTGATATGCCTCGGACCTGAACCTGCACTTCTACTCTAGTATCTGAAGGGTAAGGAACAAATGATGAAAGAATTCCTGGGTAATAAACTTTATGCACCGCAGCTTACAAGAAATGGTGAAACTCATGACTACCTGAAAGTCCCCACTATTGCCACAGAAATTGAGCAATACGAAACCCAACATGCTGAACGATTATCATCCTCTCCAAATCCCCTCGCATCTTATCCCCTTAATCAATCCAATGTGGTTTACAGATTAAAGAGAAACAAAGTCCTATAGAATGAGGAATCGAGGCATTGCCTTTGTCTCTTAAACGTCATTAAACATCCCTCAACACATTCGATTATGGTCAAATGATCTTAAATCTACTTAAAAGAAGAAAAAAACAAACTTCATACACACAAACTAAAATTCACCTATTAGTAGAAAAGAACGACTGTCTGGCTATTAAGGATGTCAAGGTCCCGAGAAATGAAAATACTCTCGGACTTACGTTGTATCGAAAGCCCACTTATACGCACAGATGTTTACATGCCAGCTCACACCACCACCCCTACAATTTTAGAGTGTAAGAGTGTAATCACTGTAAGAGTGAGTAACGTCGGGTGCTACAAACTTTACTCGTTAAAATACGTTTTTGTCATATTTATAATATATTATTAATGAATCAATAGAAAGAGGGTAGTTTTTTTATAACGCAATAGACGCATCTGTCGGACGATTTTAGCGACCGTCCAAGTATGCTCATTCGCACTGTTGAGGTTGATAACTCGAGAATGTCCTTTGCGGTATTTTTGGTACACAGCCTTGCTATTTGCTCGCTTGTTAAATCTCGAGTTCAGCAATGTATTCAGAAGCTTTTTAATAGTAATGTTTAAGTGTGCATTTTCTACAAGCTTTGCTTATTTGAATAATTTCTGACACTTGCTTTATTGCTTCTTATGGCCTTTATGTTGATGTTCGTTGGCCTTCGCTTATAATTATGATGTGAACATAAATGAGGGTTTATTTCAAAATGCGTTTTATCCATTTTTTTTAAACTAATGACGCAGTTTTGTTCACAAGGACATCCTACACAGTATATCGAAACAATGTCTTTCAACAGCACTGTTTACTTGTCGAAATCCAGCGTTAAATTTTCTCTGTCATGCAAGATGCATTTTATCCACGATGGTGTGCTCTGTAAAATGTACATTTCAAGTCCCATTCAAAAGTAGTGAGGGATTTTCCAAATGTGTTCGTATCCCCTTTAACTTTACTAATCAAATTAATATTAAACAATAATAGTAAATTTAAATCATTGTAAAGATAATTAAAATCGCATTGTGAAATCATTTTAACAACCAAAAGAATTTATTTGGCATCAAAGAGTTTTATCCAACGCTTATCACCTATAAATATTAAGAAAATATAAATATTGTTATTTAGGTAAAAAACCTGAATAAAAAATGGACAAAACGCTTTTTGAATTTTATCTCCTTAAATAGTATCTCCGACATTCTAACATTTGTTTTTATTTTTCTATTTCGCAGGCAGAGACTCGAACTGATGCGCGAAATGTACCACAATGAAGCTGAACTATCACCGACTTCTCCAGATCACAATATTGAAGCGCTCACCGGCGGGGATCCGTTCTACGATAGATTTCCATGGTTCCGTCTCATCGGAAGGTAAATGCGGTTTTTTAACTTGTAACGTGCTACATTGGCGTCACGCATAAATCAATGCTATTGGTTCAAAAGAGTGGGGAGCTATTGTAGTGACCGGTAGGGGCTGTTGTAAGTGCGACCAAATCAGTCAGATAGCGGGGGCGACGATGTGGACTGGGCGATGACAGAATATATTCATCTAAGCGTTAATGCGCTTTATTTCTGTATGTGATACCAGGTGCGGCGGTTAATATTTCTTATTTTTTTTTTAAAGAAATGGCACTAGTAACAAGGGTTGGCTCATAGTCGTAATTCTTATGTCATATGAAATCGAAGACTATTGCGGTATCTTGACATTATAAATAAGATAAAAACGATTTCATTTTTATCTTACTCTTAATAAGATAAAAACGAATTCGTTTTTATCTTACTCTTACGAGGGCATTTGGATAGTTTCCGGCTTTTTTAAAAAACAAACACATATTTAGAAGCTAACCAAAATTTATTTTTCGGCGTAGTCTTCTTACAACTCAATATATTTGGTTTAAAGTTTTTTCCTTTTTTTTTAAACCGTCAGAAATAAATTAATTGTCTAAACCTGAAACATACTGGTTTGCAGCGTTTTTTGACTTACATTTTTTCACCCAAGATATTTTTTTTAATAAGGAAACAGAAAAAAGTTGCTGGGTGCTAGATCTGGCGAATAGGATGGGTGCGCAAGCAATTCGAACTCACGCGACATATCCATCCGTATTCGCTTTTGGTCGATAGTCAACATCATGGTCAGCACCCAACTCGCGGATAATTTTCTCATATCCGAATCTTGATGTAAAATCTTATGCACGCATAAAGATTATATTCCACAAACCTCAGCAATATCCTTAATAATCAATCGATGATCTCTCATCATAGTTTGATGCACTACATCGACCATTTCGTCAATTGTAGCGGTTTTCAGGTGCCCGGAACGTTCCTTCTCTAAAATGGTCGTACAACCACATTTGTACTCGGCCACCCAATGTTTGGCCATTGTAAATGAAGAGGAGGCCACAGCGTATATAAGTGTTAACTCAAATTTTATTTCCTTAGTCTTATTCCCTTTTAAATAAAAGAATATTATCACCGCGCGATACTCAGTTTTTTTTATTGTTGACAGACAATGTCAGCTGATATCTTTCGGAAGAGTGCCAGAGGCAAAATAATAATCAGAATCACTTGAAATTTTTACAGTTTACGTATGCCAAGGCCATCTATCGCACGGAAAAAGAATTTTGTTTCTACACTTACCTTATACCAATGAGGCTAGAAACTTTTCAAATGCCCCTCGCGTATGTCATTTTGTTACTATGACAGTACTTTTCGAAACGCCATTGATATTTAAACTATTTCGGGTTAGCGTCATATTTTTTCGTGTGGTAAACATGTTAAGTTTTTAGCCAAATAAAGAGTTGCTATAACAATCTTGTCGTCTCGTCTTGTCGGCTTGCCCGCATTTTTGACAATCTATATCTGTTTAACTTATTCTGCACGTTTTAGGAGTTTCGTCTACCTCTCCAACTTGTTGTATCCAGTGCCGTTGATCCATAAAGTCGCCATCGTCAACGAGAAAGGGGATGTCAAAGGTTATCTACGAGTTGCTGTTCAAGCTGTCATTGAAGGTAATACATTTATTTTGTGTATTATATTTTATGTATTTTTTTTGTATTTATTTATTTTATTTTTTCTACAGAGAATGGCGACTATGTCGTCGGGGTGAAACAGTCCGCCAAAATAATGTTCGACGAAAATGACACAAACGTCGACAAGAATAACGCTCTCAATCTTCAGGAGAGGGCCATAGATAACACCTCTATCAAGATCGAAGGTATAGTGAATGTTTTACATTTAATCTTATTTGCTCATTGAATTGCTCGACACCGTACTACGATTTGGCAGGTAGGATTGTACTACAAAACGCAACATGTAGATAGTACTCACAGTTCTAAACATTCATTAATCTTCTTTTACGTTCAATGTGGTGATGATCAACGTATGGCACTATGGCGATGCACTATAGATGGCGCTCTGAACTTGAGTATACGGTATTCTATCCTGGAATAAAATAATAATATAATACGAAATGAATTTTTAAGTCATATCTCCTATTATTTTAACCCGTCGAGCCTCAGAGGGACCGATCGGACTCAAACATAAAAGCACAGTTGCGCCTCGTTGGGACCCATTAATAATAATTTTAATAATAATAATAATTTTATTCATTCAAAACATAAATTTACAATTTTATTATTTGCAGAATCTGCCTAACTAGGCCATAGCCCGTACCAAGGAAAACTCTATGTATGGCGAAGATTTATTCATGTGTACATAATATTAAAATCAAAAATACAAAATATGATAAAATATAAAATAGATAAGCGAATTCAAATTAAACTTATAATTATATTTAAAATGTTGATATAGCATGGTCATGGGAATAAATATTAATACAAAATGTCGTAATATGAAGTTTGTAGAACAAACAAATAAATAAATTTATAATGTCAAACAAATAATGTCAAAAAAAAAATATAATGTCAAACAACCGCGATAGTCTTCGATTTTATATAAACAAATAAATAGTATTTAACTATAAAGTGTAGTGCAATGTATGACAATAATAATAATGCAGACCTTTACTTTAACCCTTCAGGCCTCGGCCCCTCAGCCGATTGACAAGTTGATGTCCCAAAAAATTTTTGTAAAAATTAGTAAAAAAATTGAATTATGACACTGTCTCACCAAAACATTAATTAATGCCAAACCACTGTATCCATAATTAAAATAAAACATATTAACATAATAAAACATAATAAAATAAAATAAATAAATTAAAAAGAAACTAAAACGGGGTCGTCACTCTGCATCGTGTTTTGGCCGATATCGGCCAGATATCGGCCAATCGGGGCTTGAGGGGTTAAAATATGGCTTATTGCCTTTTCCACCTCATTTCTACCAAGTTGAAGTAAATGTTGTGTAATTTTAGATTTTAATTGGATTGACTTAGTGTGTTGGCATGTTTTTATAGATTCTTTTATAGATTGGACTCAGACTATCGGTGTAAATCTGATTTTTTGTAAAACTTGATTGTAAATTAAAAAATATATTTAGTGTTTTAAAAAATTTACTTCTAGTATTTTAATATCAAATTTTAAGCGGGAACAACGTTTTTATTTTAATTATCGCAACATCGGTTTGGGAGAAATTAATATTTTGGTCATCCGCCATAATAAATCTAAAATGTCTATAATTCTATATAGTCTTTCAAAGACATGCGCTCCCGGAATGTCGCGGCTCGGAGGGTTAATATTATTTACATAGAGATGTCAATTTTAAATTTGGTATAAAGGTTTCAACATGTAATCATTACGCACTTTAACCCGTCAGGCCCCGATTGGCCGATATCGGCCACAACATGATTCAGCGTGACGGCCCCGTTTTATAATATTTTTTTTAATATTGTTTTATTTTATTATGTTTTATTATGTTAATATGTTTCATTTTAATTATGGGTGCAGTGGTTTGGCAGTAATTAATGTTTTGGTGAGACAGTGTCGTAATTCATTTTTTTTACTAATTTTCACTAATTTTTTTTGGGACAGCAACGTTAATGTTCAGATAGATTATATAAAGACAATAATTGTTTCAAAGGGGGAGTGAATAGGTGGTAAGGTGGATGATTCTATGTGGCAAGACAGCTGTCCTAAACTCACCACAGCCGGTAGTTAGTATGGAGTCCACAGCTCACCCCTCAGAAGTGTATTTTTTTTATTATTCGGGAAACAGACAGTACAAAAAAACATATTTACCAAATCAAAATTTAACAAACATAAAATATTTATATGTTTCCACCTAATAAACGGTCATAGTGCGCTATGCGATATAAAAGAAAAGTTTAAAGAATACAAATTTTTTTTTTAAATGAAACTGTTAGGGTTTTTTAAAAAAAAACATAAAATAATTCTGAATTAATTGCTAAGTTACTACTAAACAGTCCAACGTATTAAAAGTGTAAATATAAATAAATTCATAAATGTGTATATTAAATAGATAGTAAGAATAAAAAAAAAATATATATATTTATGTAATGTAACACATTATGTGAGCGAAAAACAAAAAAAAAGGAATAAGCTATGTAAATACAAAGATAAGAGGAGAATAAATATATTCATAATAAACAGATTACTTAATTAAATTGTAATATATTCATAATTAGATTTTTAAATGTGTCTAGCAAATATATCAACATTCATAAATACGGAGTTGTAATGATGACAAGCTCTATAAAAAAAAGCATTTTGTGCATAGTTGAAATTGACAATTGGCAGTTGAAAGCTGGTCGAGGGGGCACGAAAAAATTATCTGCTCCAAGATTTGACTAGCATCAACAAGATTGTTAATTACCTTATGCAGATATACTGTATCGATCATGCTTCGGCGCTTTTCCAACGACATCATCTTATGAAACCGAAGCGACTGCGTACGAAGATGGTTTTACAAAATATAACAAATTTAAACACTTAGTCATCCGTTTTTTAATTGCCTCAATTCGGGAAATGTATGTTTTATATTGCGGATTCCAGATGACTTATGCGAATTCCAAATGACTTCTTATGTAAGAATAATAATAATAGTATTATGATGGGCCCGACCCTGATCAGTGAAATCCATGGCAGCTCCGTTTGTATTTTATTTATAGAGGCATTATTTATCTCTAATAATATTCCTATATATATAAATGCGATAGATGGCACTAATAATTGAATGTTATCATTGGCTAAATTATTTGGCTTTTGTAATCAATCAGTCCTTTATAAAAAACCATTCATTATAAATGTTATTGCAGATGGCAAAATAAAATGATATTAGTTTCGCTAAAAAGTGCTATCAGCGTCACCTGCTGTTCGCCGGCGCAAATGGTTGCCAAAGAGTACTATGATGTTGAGCAATCTAATATCATATATAATCAATGTCGACATTTTACTGATCACTGATGGTAAATATATTCACAGATCTCTGCGACGCGGATAGCGGTCGCGGTGACAGCTCCCTTTGCTCGGGTGGTGGCGAGAAGGAAGATGAGCAGGAGATAACATCGACCGTCCCTCCGCCCCATCTTCAACCGGGAGAAAACTTCACCTTCCGGGTGACCGTCCTGCAGGCGCACTCCTTGCCAGCTGAATATGCCGATGTATTCTGTCAATTCAAGTTAGTGTTGTTTTATCCACAAATGATCGTTAGATATATTGGGTCCTTACCTAATATAATTGCCTTGAAATAACTTCCCTTTGAGTTAGATATCCAAATAAAAATAAAATATTCAAGGCCATTAAATTATATTGTATGCTATGTCCCAATGTGCTGCTGAGTGACCTTCGAGCTGTGAAAGACTTTGTCTATCTGGGCTCCATGATATGCAACGACGGAAACTGCGAAAAGGAGGTCTCACGCAGAAGCCAGATGGCAAGATCGGCCATGAGCAAGCTAGAAAGGCTGTGGAAGAATCGGGGTATAAGTCAGCGGACTAAGGTCAGGCTGGTTCGAGCTCTGGTTTTCTCGATCTTTCTCTATGCATCGGAGACATGGACCCTGAAGGCTGGGATACGCACCAAAATCGATGCACTGAAGATGTGGTGTCGGCGTAAAATGCTAGGAATCCCATGGACAGCTAGCCGCACCAACAAATCTGTCCTGGAAGAACTCGGCATCCAAGTGAGGCTCTCCACCGTATGCATGAGAAGGGTCCTGCAGTTCTTCGGTCATGTTGCCAGGAGAAACCCAGAGAATCTGAAGAAAATGCTTTCCGGGGGTCAAGTGGAGGGAAGAAGAAGCAGAGGCAGATCACCGGCCAGATGGAACGACCTCATCAAAGAAGTTACAAAAGGGTCAATACAATCTGCGACCCGCCATGCAGAAGACAGGTCGAAGTGGAGGAGCCTCGTAGGCAAACTGTTGTCTAGTGGCCACGATCCTCAGTAATGAGGGAGCGACGGAGAAGAAGATCCCAATGTAATAAAATTATTCACAAAAATGTTTTGCCAACTTTATTTTGGGCCCACCTGTACCTAAATTACAAGACCTTTCTTTTCCTATTTTGCAGTTTCTTGCACCGTCACGATGAGGCCTTTTCGACAGAGCCTGTTAAGAATACTGGTAAAGGAACACCACTCGGATTTTATCATGTACAAAATGTAAGTTACAATATTCAGTCGTATTTATACGGCCATACGGTATCCTATTATACAGTATCCTATCTTGAAATAAGATAATAATATAACAAAATAATTTTCAACCCGTACCTAGCGCATACTATTTCTGTATAATTTACATAAAGATGTCAATTTTTTATTTGGTATACAGGTTTCAATACGTTATAATTAATCACTTTAACCCAACTGTCCCGTCTTACCAAAACCCAACTGTCCCGTCTAGATCCCAAAACCCAATTGTCCCGTCTAGATGCGCTGGTGACAGCTAGTTTAAAATCCTGGCTGTCCTTAGCCAAACCAGCTGACCCCTCGACTCTCTTCAGGTCCAAACAAAATTTTAGGCTAGCGCTAAAACTGCCCTCTCTGCTCTACGCCAACTCCAGAATAACCAAAAATTCGATTCTGTGCAATTCCAAAGATCCGGCAATATCGAAGCACGTAGTAAGTGGCCGTAGTGAGTCAAATGATCTACAAGCCCGCGTAGACTTCCACAAAAAGTTCCTTACTGGAATCAGCCAGAATAGCACTGGTCTGGCGTATGGCAGTACAACCACGAGCGACGTGGACTTGAAGAAGTCTCTTTTGCGGGGAGATTCCGACAGCAACAGTATGGCTCATGCTATTGGCCTTCAATGCCAGAATGATTGGACATCAATTGGGGACTTTTGCATTCCGCCTCCAATGCACTGGAAGGTAATGCTCTATGACTGGACGCCAGAGATGCTGAAATTTTATTTGAATGCCTTTCAGCATACACTTCCAGACCCCAGTAACCTCGCTCGTTGGAGCTTTGCCGAGGATAGTTCTTGTCCCCTCTGTAGCAATACCCCTTGCACAGCTAGACACATTCTAGCTGGCTGCAAGGTGGCCTTAGATCAAGGACGGTACACTTACCGCCATGACAAAGTTCTCGCTGTTATTCGCGAGGTAATTAGTCTCTCAGTGGCTCGTGCCAACAAGGGTTTGACAGTATCCTCCAAACCCCCAATACAGTTTGTGCGGGATGGCTCTAAAGGCAAAAAACATTTAACTACAAAACCTTTCTCAATAATCGAGAAAGCTACAGATTGGATTCTGGAGGTTGATTCGGTCTCTAAGCAGTATAAATTCCCTGAAAGTCTCGGATGCACAGCCCTCCGTTCAGATATAACTCTTTACTCCCTATCTCGGAAGGTGGCTCTTATTGTAGAATTAACTGTTCCATGGGAATCAAATATCCCAAAAGACCACGAGTACAAATTAAATAAATACCATGATCTTGCAAATGCCGTAACCCGGAACGCCTTCACGCGGTGGAAGTTGGCGCTCGTGGCTTTTCAGCTAAATCTCTATTTCACCTCTTTAAAGATCTTGGGCCTTTCCAGAAAAATAATCAACTCTTTCTTAGAAAAATTATCTAAAACTGTGATTTGCGCATCTCAAATTCTATGGCTTCGAAGGCAGAGTGAATGGGTGGTAAGGTAAACGCTCACATGTGGCAAGACAGCTGTCCTAAACCTACAACAGCCGGTTCGTAAGTCCAGAATCCACTGCTCACCCCCCAGAAGTGTAAAAAAAATTAGTAATATGATGGCCCCGACTCCGGTCGGTGAATTCCATGGCAGCTCCGTTTGTATTTATATATATACAGATAGACTTTTATTTATTTATTTGTTGTGAGGGGCTTTTCTAAGGTCTTTATGAGCCTTGTAATACTGCGACCTTTGCTGATCTATTGTGTTCACCACCTACTATAGTTCTGCGCTAAGCCTCGTGTCATTTAAGAACCGCAGCAGGCTTTTGGCGCCAGATTGTTTTACCTCCTTAGGTTGGAGGTCAAGTGGGTGTATCTTTTACACATCAGCGGGCCACACTCGCACATGAGGTGCAGGGGAGTTTCCTCTGCCCCTTGGCAGAACCTGCACATTTTTGTGTCTCGGAGCTTGAGGTTGAGGCCACAATGCCCCGTGAGCGCCCTCACCAGTATGCGTAGATTGTTCCTATTTAGCAATAAGGCCTCATGGGCCGTTTTAGGGTCGTAAGCCTTAATTAGCGCTTTGGATTGATTCAACCCTGGCGTGTTGTTCCAGTGGTTGACGGATTGTTCTAAACATATTTCTTTGAGCATTAGGTTTGCAAGGCTGTTTGGTACGCCACAGCAAGGTTCAGGGCCGTATAACGTTCCCTTTGCTCCCGTCTTAGCAAGTTCGTTGGCTTTTTCATTTCCCTCGATTCCTGCATGGCCGGGAACCCATCTTATAATTACCCTGTTCTTTTCGCTCAGGGAATTCAGTAGTGATATGCAGTTTTTCACTAGCTTTGAATTAATAGTATTCGAGGCTAGTGCCATAAGAACTGCCTTGCTATCCGAGTGGATATAGATACGGTGGTTGGCGTAGTTCTTATGGAGATTGATATCCGTATATTCAATAATGGTCAGATAGACTAATAGATAAGATTCTATCTCTGCATATTATTTCTGTGATGTAATCGGCCTATAATGAATTCTATAGATGGCACTAATAAATGAATGTTATTATTGTTATCATTGGTGAAATAATGGGTTTTTATAATCAATCAGTCCTTTATAAAAAAAACATTCACTATCAATGTCATTATAGGTGGCTAATTAAATAGCTGTTAGTTTCGCCAGACAATGCTATCAGCGCCACCTGCATGTGCCCATCGTAGAAGGGTTGCCAAAGTATTCTATGGCATTGAGCATCTAATACCCTATATAATCAATGCCAATGCCTAGAACAGCGGCGCATTCTATGTCGCTTTGAGTTAAAATTTAGGAAAGTGTATGATACCCTGCATTAACCAGATTTTTTCTTTATTTTATCAGATAACAGTTCCGGTGACTAAATCCTTCAGCGAGTACATCAAAACTCAACCGATAGTCTTCAAAGTATTTGGGCATTACCAGCAACACCCGCTGCACAAGGATGCCAAACAAGAATCCACTGTAGCAGGTAATTTCCATGTTTCTCAGGGGCTCTCTAGACGATCAAGCATGCTTGTCAAGCATTGCGTCACGGGCTGGGCAGGGATCTTAAACCGCAAAAAACATGCAAATATTTATATATAACTAGACAGCACCTAGCAGAAACACCAATTAATGAAGACATTCACTCGCATCATACCCGCGGTAGCTCTCTTTTATGCGTACCCCGAATACGACTGGCAAAAGTACAGAAAAGCTACTTGTACCTTAGCATTAAATTCTATAATCTATTCCCTACAAAATTTAAACAGCTGGAGGACATAAAATTAAAAAAAAACATCAAGGAGATGTTGATAGGCCACCCTTTCTATAATCTGGCCGAATTTGAGGGCTATGATTTTTCAAATATTGTGCCCATTTAAATTACTTAAGAAAGTAGAGCATTATTGTCTGATGTATGGTCTTATATCTGTACTTTTAGATTTAATTTGATTATTTAACATTTTACTGACAATTTGAATATTACGATTAATAATTTTACTACGTATCTTTTCGAATTACTAACTACTTTAAATATTAGGCTTCTATTTTGATTATTTATATTTATAGTTTGACAATCTAGTAGTTAATTCTTGACTATTGATGTATGTTCAGTTAAGAGTAGTAACGAAACTTACTACCTAACCCAATTATTTTGACACGTCCAAGAGCGGTCTTTAGCCGTCAATTGGACACGACGAAATGTAATGTATTTTTTTTAAATATTTAATAAAAATGCTAATTTTGTGGTTTTATACCAGGGAGTCATGTCATGCATCAATCAATTACGTCTAATTAACTAGACTCTATGGTATAAACTACAAAATTAGGCATTTTTGGTAAACATTTGAAAAAAATATTTGCATTATTCCTGCGGTTTACTATCCCCTCCCAGCCTGCGACGCGATGCTTGACAAGCATGATTGATCGTCTGGAGCCCCTTATAAGATTAATATTGTGATAGAAAGTTACGGACTAGCACCATCTGTAATAAGTGGTTGCAACTACTAGCATATGCGGTCCATTGCAAACTCTTAACCCTTGGAGTAAATGGGTATTTTCATGGATGCATCTGTCTCTTTTGCAGGATTTTCGGCGACATCGACCTTAAAGTACTATAACTACGAAACTACTACACCAATCATAAAAAGAACAACTGCACAATGATTGCATTGAAATTTCGAATATAGAATATTGAAATATCATTTTGTAAAACAATTAGATAATTATGAATAAATATGAGAACGTCAAAGAAGTGAAAAAAACGCGGAACCAGATCTGGTCGTATCATACTCAACGGATAATTGTTTCACAACCAGATTTGGTCGTATCATACTCAACGGGTTAAGTAAGGTTAGAAAATTTCTCAAACTAACAGTGATAAATAGTGTATTGAAACTTTAATTTTTATTTTTCAACATACTACTATCTAGGGTAAATTCAGTACTACCTAGATCCAGTGCCCTTACAAAGTGTCACGAAGCAAAAGGATCTGGGCATAAAAATAGTGAATCTGAAGTGGAGTGAGCATATTACACAAATCGGGAAAAAGGCCTCAACGAATGCTTTAATTGCCCCGAGTTGTGTTTAATCTTTAAACAGAACCACATGAAGCTAGTGCAGTGTAATGTCCGCTCTAGCACAAGCCTAGCTGAGTGGAGCGATATGCGACATTGTATTTAGAAATACATAATATGGGTAAATCTTGCTGAGGGTTATTTTCTTCGATGTATGCATAGGTATAGTTTATTTTTAAGCATTTTTTTGTGAATTTCCTGATTAAATTAATTCAAATACATGCATCATCTGCCAGGACACAGTTTCAAGCTAGAGAAAACTCTTCCTAGCCAATTATGTGGACCAGTGGAACAGTTTACCTGCTGAAGTGGTTGAAGAGTGTAGTATCAGCATATTTAAACATAGACTATACGTATATTTTACCAAATATTGTAGATAAACTCAGTGTTAACCCTTCAGGCCTCGGCCCTTCAGCCGATTGACAAGTTGATGTCCCAAAAAAATTTTAGTAAAAATTAGTAAAAAAAATGAATTATGACACTGTCTCACCAAAACATTAATTACTGCCAAACCACTGTACCCATAATTAAAATTAAACATATTAACCCTTGGAGTAAATGGGTATTTTCATGGATGCATCTGTCTCTTTTGCAGGATTTTCGGCGACATCGACCTTAAAGTACTATAACTACGAAACTACTACACCAATCATAAAAAGAACAACTCCACAATGATTGCATTGAAATTTCGAATATAGAATATTGAAATATCATTTTGTAAAACAATTAGATAATTATGAATAAATATGAGAACGTCAAAGAAGTGAAAAAAACGCGCGACCAGATTTGGTCGATTCGTACTCAATGGATAATTGTTTCGCGACCAGATTTGGTTGACTCATACTTAACGGGTTAACATAATAAAACATAATAAAATAAAACAAATTAAATTAAAATAAAATTAAAACGGGGCCGTCACGCTGAATCGTGTTGTGGCCGATATCGGCCAATTGGGGCTCTAGGGGTTAAAGTCAGACATATCAGCAATTATGCTGCCTGTCTAATACGTGATAATTATAATCCCCTCGAACTTCAACACACTTTTCATATCGTTTCTTAAATGCTTTAATCCCATGGAAATGGATCTTTTCTATAAAAGTTCTACGGATTTCTTCAGCGGACGAAAATCGCTTGCCTTTAACTTTAAACTCTTACTTCAGATTTAGAAAGAGGCAAAAGTTGATGGGGGATATGTCTGAAGTATATAGAATAGAATAGAATAACGTTATTGTGCTAAAAATAATATTATTTAACCCCAGAACCCTAACCAGGGTGCTGTATCACCCTGTAGTTACTTTTATTGAAAATATCTTTTAAATGATTGGCAACACTCCTTTGTTATTTTTTCTATTCTTGCCTGAAAATGTTATAAATCTATTACTTACAAAAATATCTTAAAATAAATAACAGGGTGCCCTGGCACCCAGAGTAAGTTAATCCCACTCCGATCATGGGTAGGGTTCTAGGGTTAAGGAATATTAAACTGGTTTTAAATATTAAAAAAATATCCAAAAATAGCACACTTATCACCATAGCGATATCTTACAGTCAACCATTTGATAACCTAAATTCACCATCATACAGTACACAGAGATGTAATAAAGTGAAATCTAAAATGAACTAATAGGTACAAATATATGTCAATAAGTTACGTTAGGGTTACAATGTACCATTTTTCACATTTTTTTCACAAAGAGTAGAAACAGAAAAAAACTTTTTTCTGATAAGTTTGCGTAATGCAATTTTAGATTCGAGTACATTTCGTTGAAAATAAAAAAAAAGATTTTTTTTACATATGCACTTTTGCATTATCGGAGGAATTTTGTTTTTGCAACTTTTTGGTGATTTATTTTGTTTAACCGCTTGTATTTTTGTTTTTGTCTGTCAGGTCGTGCTCCTATGGTTGTTTTTGTCGGTCCAACAGGTCGCGCGCCTCCGCGCCGGCTGCTGCCGCCGGCCATCCCCATTTCGGCGCCCGTGCGCAGCCCCAAGTGGGGCGCCCAGGGCACGCACCCCCTGGCTCATCTCCAGCCGCCATCTTCTCATCTTCACGCCAAGCACGACCTCCTCGTGTGGTTCGAGATATGCGAGCTGGGACCTGACGGAGAATACGTCCCGGCGGTGAGCGTTGCAAAACTTTTATATACTTGGCTATATTTGGCACTGTCATTGTTCAGTAAAACTAAGGATATACCCAGCATTATAAATAGGATAGAAAACGAATTTACCGCATGAAATTTGTAGCACCCGACGTTTCGGTGACGTTGCAGCCGCCGTTGTCTAGGGTAGACTGAAGAGCTGTCAGTCCGTTGTTTTGCGGGTAGGCCGCATACCGCTGCCACCACTGCGTAGGTTATAACGGTGGTGGGGGGCCGGGCTCGGAGCGCGGGAATAGAGACGATTCAATTCAATAGAGACGACGGCTACAAACTCTCTTCTACGTGGAACCCTCTTATTAAAATGTTCCCGCCGCCGAACGCATAGACGCAAAACAGGATACAGTGAGTGTTGTGTGCAAGACGGATTTTCAAAATTCCCACGCTCCGAGCCCGGCCCCCCACCACCGTTATAACCTACGTAGTGGTGGCAGCGGTATGCGGCCTACCCGCAAAACAATGGACTGACAGCTCTTCAGTCTACCCTAGACAACGGCGGCTGCAACGTCACCGAAACGTCGGGTGCTACAAATTTCACGCGGTAAATTCGTTTTCTATCCTATTTATAATGTCAAACAACCGCGATAGTCTTAGATTTTATATATACCCAGCATTAATGCTCAAGGTATTAATATAAACAAAAAAAGACTAACCCACTGGTTGATCACCCAGGGAAGGAAAGAAACTGAAAAACTAATTTGTTTTATTCCTAGCTAACTTACCATTCCTAACACAGTAACTATTACTATCATTATTATTCACCTACCATATATTTATGATTGGTATGCTTTTTGTTCTAAATTATTACTAGCTGACCCGGCGAACTTCGTACCGCCTAACGGTCAATGAATGTCGTGTTACAGATTAGCTGAACTTAATTTATGCTTTTATGGAAGTAATACAATGAATACAAAATAAATATTAAGTTCACTACTTTATTAAGATAATAACACAAAAAGAAATATAAAAGTGCCAAAAATTAAGTATATCAATCGTGTGTCAGCATGACATGATTGAATTAAACTATTTAATAATTGTGGTCTGAATATTGTGGATATATCTTCGAAACCTTTATTTAAATACTTTGTTTAATTTGGGGGGGAGTTTACCGTATCGACGGGATGAACATTAAATGTTTGACAGCTACGAACCCCATGAACATTTTGTATGGGAAAATGTTTTTTCTTTTATTTTTTTGTTAATTTTGCAATGTTTTTAATAGTTATTCTGCTATTCGGGCCGGAGACAAATACAACAAATAAAAAACCATGAAAATCGGTCCAGCAGTTGTCGAGTTATAAGTGTTCGAACAAACCCGACTTTGTTTTATATATATATAGATTATCACATACCTTTTAGGATTATTTGAAATTTAATTTTTTACATAATTTTCTGCGATAAATTCGAACTGAATTACTGCTAACATTTGGTAGAGACCGTGCAAGGAACCTCGACTCTGTGATCAGACTGGAGGACGGAGAATCCGTCCAAATCAGGTAGTGAGGGAGTGAGGTCAGCCTGTTGGTTTCACTGCCCGGTGCCTCATGTTAAGGCGTTAGACTCTTACAGGCGCCTTGGTGTAGTTAGATGGTAGACTGTCATGTTCCTAAGTCTCTGCATTCACCCCATGTGAGAAAGAATGATCTGTTATAATTTATAACTTCCTGGGGTGGCAGGTTTGCCCGTAGTAGTTGACTACTGTCAAGTGGTAGTAAATTAAAACCCACTAAAACCATCTAACGAAATGGAAGCTGGTTTTTCAACACTGGCTATAAGCAACTGCTGACTAAAGAACGATATTCTCTAGCGTTAATAAAAAAAGATTGTAGTGTGAGATAATTAATGAACTGAACATTATTTAATTTTTATTTCTTGTGTTTTAACAGTACGTTGAACATTCTGATGAGCTGCCGTGTCGCGGAGTATTCGTCCTCCATCAAGGAATTCAGAGAAGAATCCGTATCACTCTCTTACACGACACCGAGTCCCGACTCAAGTGGCAGGATGTACGGGAGTTGGTAGTGGGTAAGTATCAGCGCTAGGCACAGTTAATGAAACCAATTAACTTAGTTAATCGTTAATCAGTTAACCAAAAATTTTACTGTGATAATCGTTTATCAGATAATTCAATGAAAATGTGACAAAAGTTAAAGGTAAAACGTTAAATTCTTAGTGCTAAAGCTATAAAATAAGTAGCAGATATCCTTTAAGGTTCTTAAAATACTAAATCTCTAGTTTGCCAAGATTCTATAATTTTGACTGCTTTCTTATAGATTTTATCCCTATAAAAGTATGGTAAAATAGGTATATGCTGAAATAGAAAACTATCACTGTTGTTTGGCATTATAAATCGGATAATAACGAATTTACCATGTGAAGTTTGTAGCACACGACGTTTCGACAATGTTGCAACCGTTGTCCAGGGTAGTCTGAAGTATTGTCAATCGTCATTCGTTGTTCTGCAGGTAGGTGGCAACATCGCCAAAACATCGGGTGCTACAAAGTTCTTTTTTATTTATAAAGAGATGTAGTTTCCTCTTTTTATTTTAGTGTTGCCTTCCATATCTACTTTTAATGCTGTTTGCAATTTTGGAACTGGAACTGATTTTTATTATGGATTATTCCCAGGTCGCATCAGGAATACACCGGAACCGAGTGAAGAATGTGACGATGAGACGGGTGCCCTGTCTCTCGGTCTTTTCCCTGGAGAGAAACTGGGACCGTCTCAAGCTGATGATAGAGCTGTTTACAGGTTCGTATCTTGGTCATTGTTTGGGTAACTTAATGTGAGACAGAAGTGATGGCCATCGGCACAAGCGATAAGCAGCCCCGGATCTATGGGAAGGGGGGGGGGGAACGAGGTACCTACCCCGTTTGGCAATTTAAGTAGCGCCAAATTCATGTGTTTTTAAAAATAAACTTGTTTCACTAAAGCACCTAGCATTCAGGGCGCGTCGTACTATAGATTGTTCATTTAATTTTTGAACGCATGCGCAGTGTGGGATGGAATTCTTATCGCGCCTACAAAAAATCCTTAACACAGACTAATACCTAGTAGAGCAGAGCCAAATAAACCCAAATAGCCAAACAGCCAAACGTCAAGCGACGGTCGATATTTAGGTCACTGATTAGGTGTGCGTGTAATTTGCGTTGTTTTTCTATGTCAACAATACCCTTTCAAACATGTCACTATAAGAGCAATTTCTCATATGAAAAATTTCAAGAACGGTGATTTTTCAATATTGTTTTTTAATTATATAGGTTTGAAGCCGCTTGGGACAGCAGTTTACACGGTTCACCCTTATTGAATCGTGTCAGTGCCAGTGGAGAAATCGTTTACATCACTCTTAGCGCATATTTGGAGGTAAGACGAGCCTTTGTTTCGCCAGGTAACCTCTATTTTGAAAGTGACGGGAAACCAAGTATTCAAAACAATTTTAATAAAACTATTTCAGGGTTATTCCTCCGTTTTCTGTCCTAATAAGAATGTTTTCTCTTAACCCCTCGCGTACCAGACGGCCCGAAACGTCCAGAATTGATATTTACCGTCGAACCCCAGACGGCCCGAAATGGCCAGGCGAGGCCGACCGCTAATTATGTTAGTACAACTTTGACTAATAATTATGAATAATCTTTATTGCTTTACATAACGACGTTACAAATATCTAATAGCAAATTTCAATAGGAACATAAAACAGGTCTTTTTTTAGACGATCGGTGTGACAGTTTCGGAGTAATCGTTTTTTTTCTGAAACGCCATCTTTTTTTTGAGACTCGCGAATTTCTTACGGGCCGTAAGGCACACATTAAAATTCAAACCACGGGCCTCGAGGGGTTAAAGAATCATTCATAACCTAAAAATAGGTTTGATAATAAATCATTTTTTTTTATATTTCTCTAGTTGGAGCAGTGCTCACGACCTGTCATCGTCACAAAGGATTTGTCAGCTGTGGTAGTTGGCCGAGAAGCTGGCAGAGCTCGTGGATTACGTAGAGCTCTATGGCCTCGTCTTTCCGCTCCTCACAGGGCGGATCGACTGTCCGGCGTCTACGAATTGGCATTACACAGGTATTATGCACTGAATTATCTTGCATGAGCACATGGAAAACTAGGAAAAACATTCACAGAAACGGTTTAATTTTTGAAACAAGCTTACGGAGATGATGCTCTAAGTCAGCGATTCTTAAAACGACTTTAAAGAAGTGGTAAAACTTGACGTTTTTAATTGCGAATATTTTTATTTTGTATTGATAGGTCGATCGATGTCACTAAACTAGTATATTGACAATTATTACTAGTCACAGAAGAAGGACTGTTCTGTGACTAGTAATAGTCACACAGCATTGTGTTACTGCCATCTATTATCCGTTCACAATCGCGACATGTTAGCTCTGTTCTGAGCAATGAAGCTGAACAAGCCCTGCTACCATTCCCAACTACTTATTTATGTGAAGCAGGATTTTCATGCCTTGCTGTTATGAAGAACAAGTACAGGGATAGGTTGGATCCTCAGCAGTCAGCAGGACATGCGGTGTGCACTTTCTTTAAAGTTAATCCCTCTTATACATGATCTTTGCTCAAAAATACAACACCAAATAAATAGTCACTAATTATTTTGCTGTAAATTTTTTAACTGTTTTAATGCTGAATTGTCTGATTTTAATACAAAACATTTAAATAAAGTTGTTATTTCTAATTTTACAACTACATCTTATAAAATTACATAATATAGTATATCATTTTAGTACCTGTCACTGGAAAATAAAATAAAAAATTAGATTAGGGTCGCCTACTTCAAATATATATGACTTTGGGTCGCCAGCCAAAAAGGTTAAGAACCGCTGCTCTAAGTAGTACACAATGTTACGAATGGTTTTCACGATTTAAAGGTGGTCATCAGTTAATTGAAGACGATCCACGGCCATTAAGGCCTTCCTTTTCAACTGATGACTCCTACGTTCAAAAAATCAATGATGTAGTGTGTGCAAATCACTTGTTGACTGTCAGAGAACTTGCAGAAGAGGGTAGCGTCTTAACTGGGTCATGTCATGAAATTTTCACTCAAAACTTGAACATGCATCGAGTTGCAGCAAAATTTATGTATCGTTTGATGATCGAACAACAGAAAGAAAATCGAGTGAACGTTTATCGGCAACTCCTTGAATAAGCTAGTGACGAAGAAACTTTCATGCAAAGGATCATAACGGGGGACGAAAGCAAAGTATCCCTCGTGCCCCATGAAAGCATGTCAGTCTCGATCCAATGTCAAAAAGATGCTCACTGCTTTTTTGACTTTGATAGAATTGTGCATTTTGAATTCTTGCCTCTAGATAAAATAAGGAATCGTGTGTACTATCAAGGCGTTTATGTTATGTGATAAAAACGCAAAAAGAAATAAGACTTGTGACGAGACAACTGATGGTTCTTGCTCCACGACACTGCGCCCTCACACTCAGCTTTGTCAATTTGTCAGTTTTGCTCAAAAAAATAGATGGCGGTCCTCCTGCAGTCTCCTTACTCATCAGACCTGATTCGTTGCGATTTTTTATTATTTCCAAAATCAGTGCTGACAGGACACCATTTTCATAGTATTGATGACATCGAAGCAAATTCGTCACGGGCCTTAAAGGGCAACTGAAATGAAGCTCTCCAGGACTACTTCGCGAAACGGAACGCCATTGGGAAAAGTGCATCAATAGGGAAGAGGAAAACTTTTAAGGGGTCAAGGACCAATAATCTATAAAATTAAGGATAAAGTTTTAAAAAATAAGATTATTTTGTGAACAGACCTCTTATAATATTTTTCCCAACTCACAAATTCAATAGTGAGTCAAATTATTTTATTAGATGTTGTTCTTTAATATCTGTGATATTGCCAACACCAATTGAAGACCGTTTTCGAAAATAAATAAATATTTCAAAAACGAGTTTCTAATGGTTTCGTGTACTTGTCTCGGGGCGGGAGACATCATTGAAAAGAATTTTCTAGAAAACGATACAAAAACCATTTTTTAATATGTGCAAAAGTTATACATCATCCATAGATAATTTTTGATTCTGTATCTTGTGAGATTTTTTATGACATCAGAGAGGATGTTAATTCACAGACATATTAGGAGATAATAATAAAGAGACCCTTCTAAAATACTGAAGTCACTTGTCTTGTATTATTATATAATTGCCAAATGTTTAAATTACCATAGATGGTTTTGTCAAAGCGATACATGTGCTGCAAAAGTATCGTTTTGATAAAGAGTCGCCCTTTTATAACTAAGATATTAAAGAAGATTTGTATTTATAATTATCAGTACGCGTTATTGATATCTGACTTGAGAACTTACAATTCTTTAAATATAATTGTGTTTTGATTTATTTGTCTGTTAAGTTGTATACGATTAATAGAGAGCGTTTCTATTTAGGTCACTACCTTTAATAAACCCACTTCAAAAGTTCTAACGTAATTTGTGATTTAGGGCGCTGGAACCAGGAGTACAAAGGAGGCAGAGGCGTGTGCTTGACACGAGCGGTACTTACGTTCGAGGAGAAGAAAACCTCCACGGATGGAGACCTAGGGGAGATTCTCTAATCTTTGATCATCAGGTTAGTAGTGTGAAACTAAATACGAAGCACAAGACATCGCAACGTAAATCTCCGAACTGTAGGATATGAAATTGGTTTTTTACACCAGAACTCTTCACAAGAAACCGATTCAAACGCATCGTTGCCGAGCGTATTATTTTCGAGTTCAATCAGGTCCTCCTGGCTTCTTCTGCACCCACTTCAACGACAATACCAAAAGGATTGCGAATCAGCTTATGGGTATCATTCGATACGATCTGTTTATATTCTGGGAAATCATGTACTAAGTGCCTGCACTGTGTTTTTTTACTTTGTAAATATGCATCATCGCAGGCCCTTAACCCCTAGAGCCCCGATTGGCCGATATCAGCCAAAACACGATTCAGCGTCACGGCCCCGTTTTAATTTTATTTGTTTTATTTTATTATGTTTTATTATGTTAATATAATTTATTTTAATTATGGGTACAGTGGTTTGGCAGTAATTAATGTTTTGGTGAGACAGTGTCATAATTCAATTTTTTTACAAATTTTTACTAAAATTTTTTGGGACATCAACTTGTCAATCGGCTGAGGGGCCGAGGCCTGAAGGGCTAAGTGGCGGAACTAGCGTGCCTCCTTATCTGACGATTTTATCCCCAAGAAACTTTGTTTTGCGGACCTAGAATTAGTTCTCGCGGACCACTGCACTGCCTGCCTGCACTGCCTGCACCGCTAAACTTTCCCCCTTCTCCCCCTTAAACTCGCCCAGGATAATAAAGAGGCGTTGAGCGAAATAAGGTTGGAAACCATTGCTTTAGAGGCATTACAGCACAGTCTTTAGATTGTTACATTTATTACGTCAAAGTCGGCTACAAAGCGATTGTCTCCGCACTTGTGTATGTGTGTAATTTTAAATAATGTTCATTCGCAGTGGGAGCTTGAGAAAATGACCCGCCTGGAACAAGTGGGCCGCGTGAGACACTTGCTTCTTCTAAAAGACAGACTCGGCAGACACCACCATGGAAACATACAGACGCACGAGTTCACCAAGACTGAAAAGGTATAGAATTTCGTTTGATTGCCTGAATTGTATAAGTGTTCAAAAAGGGCAGCAGTAGTATGTAAGTTAGGTAAAATTGCAATAATACTGAGAAACATTCAATATTTATTTTTTAATTTTTTATTTATTATAAACATAACATGCGAAATTCATAAAATGGTCATACCATGTAATGGTGCAAAGTAAACGACGACCCATATTCATATGACCATGCGCAGCGCATGCCCAACTAGGCCGAGTATAGCCTGTATCTGGGCATACGATTTATTTTCAGACTTGGGTAGAGAAGCATAACTGACGTAGGACACATACACTTATACACACACATATATATATACATATATATACATACACACATACACATATATGTTACATTATGTTTATTATCTTATATCACATTTATGCAGGTATATTATTTTTAAGAGATGATTTGCAGAAGATCATTCTCTGTCCTTGAACAACCTATATTGTCAAGAAGCCATTTTTTTTAAAAAAAAATATTGAATTAAAATGTACTTAATTTTTTTTTTATGTCGTCATCAAGACGGGTAAAAGACCAACGAGTATGCCGCCATCTGGAACGAGTTCAGATTGCATTCTCGATCTCCGTTCGGTCTCTAAGCAGTATCTACACAGATCTCCTTCCGGATATAACTCTTTAGTCCCTCTCTCGGAAGATGAGAGAGTCTAAATTATCAATAGAATCAACTTCCATAGGAATTAAACGTCTCAAAAGACTAAGAGTATAAATTAAATAAATGCCATGATCTTGCAAATACCGTCACCCGGAACGGCTTCACTGTTCACCTTCACGCGGTCGAAGTTGGCGCTCATTACCTGCCAGCCAAATCTCTGCTTCATCTCTTTAAAGATCTTCATCTCTCTAGGAAAATAATCAACTCTTTTCTAGAATAAATCTAAATCCCAATTTCCACATCTCAAATTGTATAGCCTCGAAGGGGGAGCGAATGGGTGGTAAGGTAGACGCTCAAATTTGGCAAGACAGCTGTCTTAAAGCTGCATTAGTGTAATAATAGTATTATGATGGGTCCCAAATTTCCCAGCTTTAACTGATCAGATAGTTGTTTTGTGGCGGACGTCCACCTATTATTAAAATATTTCTTTAATTTTATTTACAGGATGTATGCAATATGGTTGCCAAGGCCGGCGGTATGTGCGCAGATGCATCGTCTCCGACATCTCCCATAGCTTCGGAACCGACCATCACCTTGACTCCGGTTCATCCGGTAGCGCCGGCAACCATCTACGAACCCTGGGATATGACCGAAAGGGAGAAGGAACTCGCTACGAAATATGTCAAACTCATTCAAGGTAAGACTGCTTGTTGTTGTTGCAGTGTTTGTGGCAGGTAGATCAACAGTACAAACCCTATTTATCCAAAAAGAGGTGAAAGGCAAGGAGATATCATATATCTCAAGCTTTTTACACATGGCTAGAATCTCATATAAATTATAAGCGGTACTAGTTTCACACCATTATTAGTTATGTCGCTACTATACAACATCTTCAATAACCCCACTTTACCCTCTTATCTCCAGGAGAAATTCCACCCTTTGGCAGGCCACGGTCTTCCACTTCGATCAAGACACGATAACACGCTCGCCATTCCGTTACCTCACTCTTCTGTTTACACATACTCTTTTACGGTCCATTCTGCTAGTTTATGGATTCAGCTCCCACACTCTATCAGGCATGCACCTTCATTACTCCCTTTCAAAAATTGTTAAAGAAACACTTGCTTTCACCCAGCCACTAATCAAATACCCCTACCTTATCCTCTCCTCTATCCTCCCTGGGCAAAAAAAAGGAAACAAAAAATTTAAGTCTGATCTAAGTTATTGATAGGGTAGGTTTTGAAAATTGTGGAGAATTAGGGATAGTTTTTTTTTCACTTTTATATTGGTGTTTTAGATTAGTATCTTACCTATAACCCCTGAAAATTTCAGGCATGTTCAATCATCAGTTGCAGAGAAATTTAAAATTATATATAAAAAACAACTGCGTGGCTTTGCTTCAGAATTAGGATTTGGGGTAAAAACAAAACAAAAAAAACATAATAATATCTGATAAACTATATTTTTGCTAGTTAACAAACATTATGGTGTTACGTCTTACAGTCTTTGTCTTCAAATATTAATAAGAAATATTTTAACTCTTATCACAATTCAAACATGAAAAAACAAATGCCCTTAACTTTCAAAATAACGGAAAAACAATGGATTGTAATTTGGCAGCCCGATTATCTGTTACTTCTAAGGACAAAAAGGCCCCAACTACGCAAACTAGTGGGACTGATAACAGGACACAACACACTAAACAAACACCTCTTCAAAATGGGCGGAACGAATAGCCCTATGTGCAGAGCATGCATGGAGGCGGAAGAAACCACAAAACACATTCTGCTAGATTGTGAACAGGTAGAAGTATACAGGACAAAACACCTTGGGACCCCAGGCACCCTGCGCGAGGCGGCAGGAAACCTGAAAACCCTGCTGGCTTTTGTCGAGGAACTGGGGTGGGTGGAATAGCGCTACCCCCGTTACACGCAAAATAGGCACACTGGATGTCGACTTGCGGAGGAACGCCCAGTATAACTAACTAACTAACTATCTGTAACTTACGATTTTAATTGATGGAATGAGGAAAAAAATATGAAAACGGTGATTTTCTGGTGTTAGGGCAAATCCCCGCACTTGTTGATAATGCGGGGACTTGCCCCAAATAAGGTGCATGGTTTTGCCCCATTTCTTACTTTCAACATGGCGTCGTCTCCAACTATGTAAGCGAATGATATCAAGGAACTTGACACTCGAATGTGAAGCTAAACCAGGCGGTTCATCACCGTAACTTTAATTGCGAAAATAGCTTAAACAGTTTTATAAAAACTCGGCTTGGAAGGACAAGAAATATTACATCAAAACACGAAAAAACAGACTTACCGAACTTCTTGAGGATTGGTGTGGAACTGAAAGTTGTTGAGACGGGTCAGCCACCTGGCGGCTATCGAAGTAATTACAAAAATTCCCTCCGTAAACCCCGTTCGTGGACTTTCCCCCACCTACCCTATACAGTAGTAGTTTATTTTAAATTTAACTTTATTTCTTTGATTTGTAGGTACAGTATGATGACAATTAATTACAAAAATGGGTTATCAAATAGTCGACTGTAATATATCGCTATAGTGATAAGTCTGCCATTTGTGCATAAATTGTTTTTTTCAAAACTAGTGGAATATTTGTTTTAAGATTTATTTGATTTGGTTATTTTATTTTAAAAATCATATACCTATGTATCAATAATTAATAGGTGTGTCCTGAAAACCAGGATAAGAGATATCCTGAGGATACCCCTAATTTGCAGCGTTTGTAGCTTTATTTCATAGTCTTTGTCTATTTATAGTTTTAATTTTTAATCTGTGTGTTCTTGTTTTTTTTTTGTATATGTTTTTTATAACAGCTGCAAATAAATAAATAAATAAATAAATAAATAATATTTAATATGAAATGTTATTTTAGCACTATAATGTTTTTCTATTATTCTATAGTTTTAAGGCCCGATTCTATTATACACAGTTAAATAAGATATATACTGTAATTTACCATTAATGTAATAAGTAAATAAATAGATAAATACTATCACTGTGGTTACTAATTATACTTTTTTTTTATCAGGTCGTCTGAAGGAGACCAGCAGCCCAGGTATTGCCGGTTCTCCGGTGAGCCCTGACGAGGCTCCGACCGGGCAGCCCCAAAACGAGTCTACTCCAAACAACACCATCGTACCAGGACTCAACGCTTCAATGCACAGCACTAGCTCCTTTGAGTACGTTATTATTTTTAACACTAGCTTGGTCGATAATATCCGGATGACATGCCCGATATCAGATATAGACAACCGTGACTGCGATTTTCTTGTCTCTGACCTAGAAAGCTATCCCAGGGTTTGGAAATGAGGTGGGCGCACTAAACTATCGCTTATTTTGAGTCTTCTCCGTTACGGTATTCCTTTCTGGGCGCAATGTACCATCGATCTAAGGCAACACATTTGTTCACTTCAAAAACTAGCCATTCGAATTTTAAATAGTCTGGGTCATATTGAATCATGCTGTGGTCATTCAGAAGGCCTAAAATTCTCACCCTTCCATCATTATATGTGTAAGAATGGAACCCTTGTTACGAGGTGTATGCATCGAGAATAGAGGCCATCCGAAGAAAATTTCTGCACTACATAGAATATAAATGTCGTATACGTGATCCAGACTACTATTCTCGTTGTATCCGCCATCATTTGCTGCTATTGGCTTTGCGAAGAAACATAGCTGACATCTCACTTTTACTACGAATTTTAAATGGCTCGATAATAAATACAAACGGAGCTGCCATGGAATTCACCGACCGGAGTCGGGCCCATCATAATACTATTTTTTACACTTCTGGGGGGTGAGCAGTGGATTCCGGACTTACGAACCGGCTGTGGTAGGTTTAGGACAGCTGTCTTGCCACATATGAGCGTTCACCTTGCCACCCATTCACTCCCCCTTCGAAGCCATAGAATTTGAGATGCGCAAATCGCAGTTTTAGATAATTTTTCTAAGAAAGAGTTGATTATTTTTCTGGAAAGGCCAAGATCTTTAAAGAGGTGAAATAGAGATTTAGCTGGCAGGCCACGAGCGCCAACTTCCACCGCGTGAAGGTGAACAGTGAAGCCGCTCCGGGTTACGGCATTTGCAAGATCATGGTATTTATTTAAAATATCTAAAATATAAACTATCTAAAATATCTCTCCGTACTCCTAGCCGGGCACTTAGAAATAGGGCACTCCTTCTTGTACCTAGCTTTAAAACCAAATGTAGGCGTAATTCTTATTTTATAAAGGTATGCGAAACTTTCAACACCCTGAATGCTGACATTGATATTGACCCCTTTTTCACGAATATAGATTGCTCAAGTCTGCCTTAGAACAGGCTCAGGCCTAGTTAGGCGACTTTCGGTCATAACCATGTCTCAGTCACAATAAGAATCAGTTTTCTGCTATTGCCTCATTTACATACAGTGTGACATGTTAAAATGTACTAGTTAAATTTTGTAATACCTACTCTAAATAAAATAAAATATAAGGAAGCAGGTTGTAGGGCGATTTTGTGATGACCAGGTTTAGCATTTTCTTCTTTTATTACAGTCTTGTTTATGTCAACATGTTTTCTACTGTACAATTTAGTATCTTCTTTTTTAATATCTTCTTTATGCTTAATATCAGTTCTAAATTCACGTTATTATTATTGTCATTATCAGTGGTAACTTGTAAATGGCTCTAAGCTTCCTATTTTTGTTCACTACATAATTATTGGCTGTAAGTTATCCTTAAGAAAATAAAATAAAATAAATAAGAATGCATTAAATTGTTTATAAAAGAACATAGCTAAGCCACTGATACAATCAAGGGTAAGAAATAATCTCATTCTTCCACGTCCAAACCTAAAACTTTTTAAAAGGGATCCGAACTATGTCGGAATGATATGCTACAACAAGCTACCCCTTAGTATCAAAAAAATATGCTAGAAAGAAAGGAAAAATATCCAGTTATAAGCTGAACATATAATTATGGCGTATTTTTCAATTTCAATTTTATTTCTTTTAGTATATTTCTTAATATTAAAATAATCAAATTTTGGAAAAGGTTATAACTTTGCACCTTAACTTTGGACCGCAGGGACACTTATATCCAATCAATTTATACAAAATCTATAGAACTGTGGGGTTTATCTGATGTCATACGTTGTCGATATGGTCAGAGCCCAACGTTGTGAAGTCTTCAAATCAAATCAAATCAAATAATTTATTGTCCTAAAAACTAATACATAGTTGTATAGACAGTTGTATTAAATTTACATTTGGCCGTGATATGGTTGAATTCTTCATTAATGATCAAATTCTTCTATTAATAATCAAAACATAAAAGGTTACTCGTAAGACTAAAGAAGGTATTATTGTAGAATTAAATCGAGTCTCACCATTTAGTTTACCGGATAAAAAACACAGAGTAATTATTTATTTAAAATACCGATAAAAATAAGTTATTTTAGTATAAAATTAATAAATGTAATGTCAAAATAACAAAAAAAATATGTGATGATTGTCAAAAAGTAAAATAAAATGTCCTAGTGATTATTTCGCAAATAAAATAGTCAAGGCATAATTAATATGTGCCTACTTATAATAGAAATAGTCAATACATTTTAGTCAAATGAAAATCGATTAAAAACCTATTACAGAAAGAGATATAGTCGAGACGCATACAGTTTTTAGAGATCGTTAATGTCGTACAATTCTCTTTCAATGAGATATAACCTTGTTACCTCGGCGTACATACCGTAGGATAAACACAGTGTTTAATGCTTAGACCACTTAATTATTTGAAAAGAAACTAATAGATAGAGATGGCTTACCATTGATAACGTCCAACGGGAGTGAATGATATGCTAAATCTACGAGCTTATATATCGGTAAATCTGATGTTAAATAGTGAATTTTTCGTGTGAATTAATATTTGCAATTGTGAAAGACGCTATTTCCATACCATGATAATTTGCAACGTAAAAAAGACGCTATCAAAAATGAAATTATAATTTCTTTGAAAACTATCAGTCATCAGGCGATTAGACAGTTTTGTCAATCGTCAATAGACAATAGACATATTGCGTCCATCGAATCTTGGAATTAGAAATTTCTGCTGGGTTAAATGTTGCATTGTTCAACATCATGAGTCACTACAGAACTAATTTTCACCAAACTTGACATACATGTTATTTTCATCGCTGCCCCCGATAGTAAAAAGGGCGCATCAAACATTTTTTCCGAAATAGAGTTATATATATTGCCGTGATCAGCAAAAAAAAGACGCATCTGCTCATATTTTTTATATTTTTCTAGCTCGACTGTACACGAAGTTACAGTAACGTCAAAGGACGCAAGTACATGTATTTTTCTACGAATACTAAGCTAAAAGGACGCATTGAATGTAAACTAGAATGAAAAGGCTTATTTGCGTATATGTGTTCTTTTCTTTTGGAAAATTTCCATCAGTTCAGAAATTGAAAAGCCGCATTTTCTTCTGTACTAAGTAGGTAAGACGTTAGTGATCACTTGCGTCTTTGCAATCTATTAATTCACTAAGTAGTTTAAGCGCATGTGGCAAATGGGCCTTTTATATTTAGTAATTCCTTTAGATGTTTGGACGCTTCTGCCAAATGCGCCTTTTCTATCTAGTATTTCAATAAACTTTTTGGACGCATGTGGCAATGGCATGTGGCAAATTTTAAGTACCTTACTTATATTTCGTGTAATACGTTTCTTTTATTTTTGCTTAATAAATCTTTGTTTATGTACTTACCAGCTCTCATCTTTTTATCATCCTTTCTCATTTATCATTTCAAATAATATACCTACCTCATAATTTTATTTATTTTGATTGGATCCTGTTACACAATAGTGTTTATTTTGCCTTTTAATTAAGAATAGGAATATTGCAAGTATAACCAATACTACATTAAAAAAGCGCAAGTAGCCAATTGCGACCTTTCAACTTAAGGAAAATTTTAGTGAGAACTCATGAACACTAAAAATAAAAGCAGTTCATTGACTATGCTTAGTTGAAAAGACGTAAATGGCTATTTACGACTTTTAAACCTAATATCAAGTATTTTCGTAATTTTTTTTTACTAAGATGAAAAGGAAAATTGTTAATAATTCAATAAATAATTAGGATATAGAAAAATTATAAATCACACATTACAGTTGAAACGCAAACCCAATTTATTGCATTAGCATAATGTGTCTATAGTTTTTCTTTATGAGACAGCAAGCATTTGAATAATTTTTATAAAAAAACATTTTTTATCTCGGTTTAGACTTTATGCTACATGCGCCCTTCTTATTATCGGGGGCAGATCGCCTTTTAACAGTTTTATGTATCAAAAAATTCCATACTCTACCGCAAAACGTATGGTCCTCAAAGGGTTAATTACATACCGCCTATTTTTATTTGCAATGTAATCACATGCTGACATATTTTCTGACCTTTTGATAATTCTATTTTTTTTTTTGCTATTTATAACACTACATTAATTATTATTTGTTTTATTCTCATTTTAATAAATTGATTAATATGTTGATAATAACATGCCTTTTTAAATTATATTCATGTCAGTATACATTTTATTTTTTATAATAGAATCACAACATAATGATGAAATCGGAGACTATCGCGGTTGTTTGACATTATAAATACGATAAAAACCGAATTGACAGTGTGAAATTATTACCTAATTATTATAAACACAACATAATGAGTTACCTACAATTCAAAACTTAATGAGTTACCTACAATTCACAACTTAACCCTTCAGGCCTCGGCCCCTCAACTGATTGACAAGTTGATGTCCCAAAAATTTTTAGTAAAAATTAGTAAAAAAAATGAATTATGACACTGTCTCACCAAAACATTAATTACTGTCAAACCACTGTACCCATAATTAAAATAAAACATATTAACATAATAAAATAAAACAAATTAAATTAAAATTCAATTAAAACGGGGCCGTCATGCTGAATCGTGTTTTGGCCGATATCGGCCAATCGGGGCTCTAGGGGTTAATGAGTTACCTACAATTTTACCTACATATTTCACTCGATGTATTTTATCCTTACATAATAACAATTATTATTGCAATTAAATATTATTAAACTAAATGGTAAGACTCCATTTGATTCTACTATAATACCTATGTACTTTATTTTCCTAAACTTCGCATTTACTGCATGTACTGCATATAAAACCACTGCATCATAGACCTAAAATTAACGACGTTATCTAAAAATTAATCTAAAAGTAACGGCGACATTCTTTCTAATAATAAAGCATTCTGCTTTTACGCTGTTCAACTAACAGCGCAGAAGTAACTAACTCTGTAACGCTGCTTCAGCAAAGGTTGAAAGGCAGCTTTTAGTACCCCAGGATGTGTTCTTAACATTGGCATCTTCATTCCTATTTATTGATTGAAGCATTAGACGATGAAAGTGAGTATACCCATCAATCGGCTCATTTTGAGAAAGATCTCTGAAAAAAGTTTGAGAAGTTTTCGAGTAATGTATTTTGTTTTAAATTGGTGACTTGCAGCCACAGTTGGGCAAAATAACTGACCAATATGAAAGTAGGCTGCATTTGTTGTATTTAATCTCATCTGCAGAGAAAATTTAGTGAAACTTTTTTCAGGTACCTATTTTTGCATTTTTTCAAATTTCGAGAAATTTTGCATAATCTATTTCGTAAAAACGAAAATTTCGTACCTCTAGTAATAGTATGAAGAATTTAATCATATCGCAATTATTGTAAATGTAATTAATGGTAATACTAAAGAAATAATGTCTACACAGCTATACATTAGTTTTTAGTACAATAACATTTTTTTTAATTTCATTTGACTATCTACAAGGGCACTGCCAACGCACGTCTCGTGTTTAGAGGTTTTTGGTATCAAGGTGTCTTATTATTTTGTTTTGTCTCTAGGTTGTGTTCTCCGGAACGAGCGCTGCTGGAACGTTCGATGCAGATGTGGTCCGGAGAGGCGATGACCTCCGGCGGATGTCCACCCTCCGCTGGTTTGCTGTATGTTCCGGATTGTGAAGAAATTCGTGTCAGCGCGGCTGTTGCTAGGAAAGGCTATCTCAATGTGCTGCAACACGGAACCCGCGGATGGAAGAAGCGATGGGTGGTAAGTTTTCTATAAAATAGGGTCCATGTTTTAGAAATAACAATGTCAACAACCAATAGTAACTAGAAGGGGAGGCAGGGAGCAGTGTCTTTTTTACTATTGTGAATTATACTAAAAGACTTAATCGATCAATTCTCAACCGTGCCTAAAAAGCCAAAACTTAATGTAAAGAACCGGCCAGTGCCCAACCGCCCAGTTCCGCCCGAGGTGTTCCTCCGAATCTGCAATTTTCCAAACCCAACCGCCTTTTGCTGCAGATTATAGCCTTAGCAGGAGCTCACAGCGGCCCTGATAAGTTAAGTCCATCTTCGAGGGGGCTACCGGATGGGAGTTGAACTATGAGTTGGGCAGGCCGAACTAGTTGATAGAGCTTTCTATGTGTCATCTGCAACGGGCGAACCCGTCACCCCAGCAGGTTATAACGATATGTAATCGTTCTTTCATCCCGGAGGGGTCGTAATGACTTAGGGACAACAGAGTCCACCACTGTCTAGCTACGCCAACTCACCTGTCAGATGCCAACGGCTTATGCGAGGACTGTGAAGTACCCAGCGGGCCTCCTCCCCCATAACTACCAGATTTGGCCGGATTCCTCCAACCTCCAGTCTGGTCATGGATCAAAGTCGCTTGCGCGGCCTCTACCTGTTGTGTGTTCAGCGGTAATTCACTTTTTCATTTATCGCGGTAGTTCACTTTGCCTGTCTCTGAAATCGGGATCGGGTAGCAAACGCATTGTTTAAAGACTGGTTGACAACAGGTCAACAACCACACACGCTGCTTAGGAAACAGTATGTCATTTCCAGACTGCTACAGTCTATTGGCTGACGCTGCAAGGTGTGCAAGCCGCCCAGTAAGGCCTGAAGGTCATTCCCCAGGGGAACTAACCCACCAGCCATAGATATAAAATAACATAATGGTATTTAGACAGACTCCTGTACGGGAGGTTCGTATCCTTCTGGTCTGTCGGGTTTGTCGGCAGCATCCACATGCTTGGCCCCGCTGCTCGGCTCGATCTTCGCCTCGTGCAGTTCCAGGAGTTTCGACAGCTCGAAACGAGGTCGTTTGATCACCTTCACCTTGCGGATGTAGACGTCGTGCAGCGGGTAGATGCCGTGGCAGTGCTTCTCGATCTCCTTGGCGATGGAGTCGGGTTTGAGCTCGGTGACAACGCTGCGCAGGTCGTTGGCCGTGACCTCGCGCGTGATGATCTCGCACATCTTGGCGCGGATCTGGCGCACGCGCGAGGCCTGCGCGTAGCACGTCTTGCGCTGGCTCATCTGGTCCTTGGAGGTGAAGCCGATGCAGAAGACGCGCAGCGTGTAGCCGTCCGTGGTCTTCACGTCGATGTTGCCCTCCACCAGCGTCTGCCACTTCTTCACCATGGAGCGCAGCTTGTCCGCGGTGAGGTCCATGCCGTGGAAGTTGGTGAGGACGTTGCGCCCCTGCACGTCTTCCGCGATCAGCCGGAACTTGCGGAAAGACCTTTCGGCGTCCTTCTCGGAGTCCAGATCAGACATGGAGACCTCGAAGACTCGATGTTTGAGACCCTCGGATGCGATTTTCGTACCCTGGGTCCTGTTGACAAGAGTCTTGCCGACCTGCCTGTTAGCGAACATGGTCGGGGCTTTGACATCGTACCAATCCTTGCGAGTGAACGGATCCACAATCTTCTTTTTGACTCCTTTCTTTCCACCTTTCGAAAGACCCTTATTCTTGCCGACCGCCATTTTCAAAGCAACTTCAAAAAGCCTGGGAAACAGTCGTGGAAACTGATCTACCAGCCGTAGACTGGAAAACAGAGTCCGTACCAAGGCAGTCTCTCTTCGAGAAGACTACTGAATAGGAGCTAAACCGTGAGTTGAGCTCACCACAATAATGAGATAGATCTTAATGGCTCAACTGCACGGATTCATTAGCTACCGGTTGCAGGAGCTGTAAGTTGGGAGTACTGACCTCAATCAAAATGTAAGCTACAATTGTCCTTAACGTAGGACTAAGTGCGATTACTCTCCGCTTATCATCATCATTATGTAGTCTTTTTTTTAAAGTTTTCTGTTTTAAATTCTAAGACATGTTTATTGCATCTTTTTTGTGACAAATAAACACTGAAAGTCTTACCCCTCTCGCAGATATTGGCTGTCACAGAAAAGAAAGGACAATTTCTTCTAATCAACCTTCAACTGCATGATCATAATACACACAATAATAATAATATCGTAATTCCCGAAGTGCAGCTGTGTTTATACCAGAAATCGTTTTTATATTTGGGCTTAAATATTTCAACCTATTGCAATCAGAAATAAAAAAAACTTCAAGAGGTTGCATTTCCTTCTTCTCCGTCGTTCCCTCATTACTGAGGATCGTGGCCACTAGACAACAGTTTGCCTACGAGGCTCCTCCACTTTGACCTGTCTTCTGCATGGCGGGTCGCAGATTGTATTGACCCTTTTGTAACTTCTTTGATGAGGTCGTTCCATCTGGCCGGTGATCCGCCTCTGCTTCTTCTTCCCTCCACTTGACCCCCGGAAAGCATTTTCTCCAGATTCTCTGGGTTTCTCCTGGCAACATGACCGAAGAACTGCAGGACTCTTCTCATGCATACGGTGGAGAGCCTCACTTGGATGCCGAGTTCTTCCAGGACAGATTTGTTGGTGCGGCATGCTGTCCATGGGATTCCTAGCATTTTACGCCAACACCACATCTCCAGTGCATCAATTTTGGTGCGTATCCGAGCCTTCAGGGTTCATGTCTCCGATGCATAGAGAAAGATCGAGAGAACCAGAGCTCGAACCAGCTTGACCTTAGTCCGCTGACTTATACCCCGATTCTTCCACAGCCTTTCTAGCTTGCTCATGGCCGATCTTGCCATCTGGCTTCTCCGTGAGACCTCCTTTTTCTTTTTATGCATTTAAGAAATGCATAAAAAGAAACCTAGGCATGCATGCTCTCTATACTCTCTATAATTGACAAGGCTGTCGATAATAAGATTATTTTATTATTTATCAAATCTATTTGTTTATTCTTGACTAAAATTAATGTTGTTCTGTATTTTGTTATCTAGGCGTTGTATCTGGTGATGATTGTCTTGAAAAACTTATTGATTATTGACTGATTATTTTTGAAATTTTGATTGAATATTTTTTTTAAACTTATTGTTTGATTATTTTTTTGTATATTATTGGTATTTTTTGTGTTTTGAGTGTTTTAGACTTTTGTAATTAAACAGAAGGTGCCTTGCCTTCACATAAAATAGTGTATGTATATTGTACACGTAATGAAGTTGTGAATAACTTCGAGCTAATGTAAAATGACCTATTGTTTAATGTGCCATACCACCGTACAAATATTTTTGTAGACAGGCCAGTGGGAAGGGTTATAGCTCTTCTTAATTCCTTACCCACAGAAATTGATATCTTTTTTATATCACTTTGGCAGCTGAAAAGGCAACTCCCTGCTATCTCATGTTTATCATAATCTGTCTTTTATTTAGTTTTATATTTTTATGTTGTTTTATTGTTCAATGTTAGCATTAATTTAGTTATGTAGTCATTTATTTTTAGACTTACACTCTAGCTTTAATATTCAAGGGCGAATTGGATTCATCTGTAATGCCCTTGAATACTATATGAAAGTAATAAATAAATAAATTCCACAGTACATATGTAACTTTTTGGAATTAAAAAACTATGACTATGACTGCTATTTCAGGTGGTCCGTCGTCCGTATGTCTTCATCTACCACGACGACAAAGACCCGATCGAGAGGGCTCTGATAAACCTTGCGGCGGCCCACGTCGACTATTCTGAACACCAGCAACAGATGGTCGGCATGCCGAATACGTTCAGGTGAGCGTCTACGCGTTTCCTCTACCCGCATTTCCTTTCCTTTGTAGTGGCGTAGTGTTTTAATGCATCGATGATATTAATTTTAGTGTGGTCAGTAAGGAACGAGGCTACCTGCTCCAGACGCTCGGCGACAAGGAAGTCTACGACTGGCTCTACGCAATCAATCCACTCCTAGCCGGACAAATTAGGTATACTCAGCATACGCTATAGTGGCATCTTGCATATTTGTAGGAGTTGCCGTTTTTTTATTTTCTTGTTATTGGTTGATCTCATGCGGGTGATACACTGTGGAGGGAAACTGCTTCAATGTATTCTATCTTCTATTTTTGATCATCCTAGCGCTTTCTATAACCGCAACACAGGAAGTAGCCACTTTTTATGATGCAAGTCTGTGGGCCGTCTTTTGAAGCAGTGCTGATTTACATATTACCCCCTCGAGTAGCGGCATAATTTCATGGCAGACTGCGAAAATTTATTGGAATTTCTTGCAATATCGCCGCGCTCGAGAAAAAGTAATATAACTATGGAACTACTATAGCAATCATAAAAAGAGTAACTGCTAAATGATCGCATTAAAATTTCGTATATAGAATATGGAAATCTCATTTTGTAAAACAATTAGATAATTATGAATATATATTGAGAAAGTCAAGAAAGCGAAAAAAACTCGACATTTATAACTTGTACTTGTCTTATGGAAAAATACGGAACCCTATTTAAAAATTGTAAATACTATCGTGATCTTTAGTAGGTTTTCTATCAAAAGTAATGTTTCGTTTTGCTTATTTATTTACAAAAATATTTAGATATTAGCTCATAAAAACCAATAAAAATTTTGATGATTTCTCGGAAAAAAAAAGATGATGTTCAACAATGGAATTTTACCAGAAATATCCGCGAAATGACGCACGAAATTATTCTAGCGGCCGTCTATGTATCTATGGTAATAATGAGATATTTGGTATTGATTTTAGGATGCATTCGAATTAGAAAATACTATAACTGTGCGCTCCGGGAGCAAGCCGCCAATATTGGTCGTTACGTAGTCAACGGTGTTTTGATGTGCAACCAAATTTGGTCGTTACGTAGCCGAAGGGTTTAACATGAATATTTTTATTTCATAAAGCGCTTGAATATAAATTACCAAAAGTATATTCCTGAAGAAGCATAACGAGTGCCATTGCTCCTTTATGCTTTAGTTTTAAATGTAAATCGATAGATATAAAGTCTTTATTGCACATTTTAAGACAAAACATACAACATGAGACTTATCGCTTATATTACGATCTCTTACAGCCAACCTTCATGGAAGTGAAAGTATTTAGGTGCTAGTAGAGTAAAAAATAAACAAAAAGCTTTATGATTTACTAACAAAATTACTTTATACTATACTAACAAAAATTAATCAAATAACAAAAAAATATATTTTTTAAATATGTAACGGCCCTTAAGTATCGTTACATGCAATCAATAAATGCATTGATTTCCAGTGAAATACACTGACACACATTCAGCTATTATTCTACCTCGTGCAGCGATGAATCAGCGCGATTAAACAATACTTTTACTCGGAATATTTTGGATTGCATCATTTCTCGGCCTATATAAACCGGCGAGAAAGCAACCAAAGTATCATTCCTCGAGTGATCACGTCCCCCAAGACAGCGACGGCATACCTCGATACCCCGGCTTCTTGGTTACCTTTTCCTTCCACTATCGAGGCGAGAAGCATCAGTCTGCATTCCCACAAACTTGAGCCGTGCCCAGTACGTGATACTAGGAGCACAAGTACAATCCTCATCCATACACCCTCGTACCGGAACCCTTGATGCCCATTCCCCAGGCCCAAATAAAAACATGGCTACGCAGGAACACCGAAGAAACCCACCTTACAGAATGGAAAAAGAACGCAGGATGCAGGCAAACAAAGAACGCGGTTCCGGAAGCATCCAAAAAACTTGCCCGCAACCTCACCAGATTAAAAAGGGACAAAATCCGTAAAGTCATAGGTACTATGACAGGCCACTGTCCCCTAAACAAACACCTGTTTACCATAGGTGTGACAGACAGCCCTCTATGCAGAGGATGCATGGAGGAAGAAGAAACGCCACAGCATGTGCTCATGGAATGCAGGAGCGTGGCAGAGCAACGGGCAAGAATACTACAATCTCCAGCATCTGTCCCGGAGGCCTGTAGCAACCCAAACAGGCTGCTAACCTTCTGGGACAGCCTGGGTTGGCTGGAGTAACATAAATAGAAACATGAGCCACGCACAACGGCCCAATCAAGAGGTCAAGTGCGGGAAAAAGCCCAGACAAACTAACTAACTAACTACACCCTCGTAGCTTCAGGCAGATAGCCAATACATTCGCGTCAATATATCCTATTCAAGAAGCGTTACAAACTGACAATATCGAACTCTCATTAAATACCTTCTGATATACTTAAAATCGACTTTTAATACGGAGATAACCCGCAAGTTGACACCACCACCTCACACCGAATAATTTGGAGTCTAGTGAGGGGTGGTCCCTCACAGTGGTGACCCCGACAAGTATGTGTATGTAACGGCCCTTAAGTATCGTTACAAATATATTAAGAATTGAGTGATATACATTTTTGTAATATAAATGTAGGTTTTGTCAAAATATTCTTAATTTTCGTAATGTGATGGTTTTTGTGATTCCTGTGATTTCCAGTGTTTTTGCTCGATGAACGCACAATCGGCACAGGCGAAATTCAATTCGTCTTTGATCAGGCAGGGTCGTTGAAATGTCCAAATAGAAGTTTTTAATTCATTAGTAAAAAAAAAAACAAAATCCAAAAACAAGTTAAGTGTGAAATGATATCGTCGCCTTACAATTATAACTCGATAACTCGAATTTAGTAGTTCTGAGATAAATGCGTTTGAATGTTTTTTTAAAGTTTCAACTCGTCCACCATTTTTGATTTGTGGAAACTAATAAGTGGACCTAAATACTAACCTAAAACTAGATAAGTGGAGATATTAAGATATCGATCTACATATCGATTTTTAGTATTATAGCTGGAGCTGATTTTCAACTTATTAACCACCGTTAACTCCTAAGGGCGGGGGAATTTCAGTTATCTGGTTTTAAGGGAATATATAGTTGATATTTCTATATCTTCTGGCATACTTATATCTCAAAAATGCCAATTTTTGAGTCATCAAGTTATAATTGTATGGTGCCAATATGATAAAGTGAAACGTCTGACATTTTGAAGTAATACTCAATAGAAGTGTTTCAATACTTGGCACCGAGCCACTGTTTACGTATCACTCACATCTTGGACTCGATTATAAAACGAAAGCGGTACTCAGGTTTGACTCAAGTATCGGCCAGTACTGAAGTATTAACCAATACTCAACTATAAATTTAGGTGTTAAACATTATATGAGACCTCGAGAAAAGACGTGGACTCATCAGTCGTGGTGTGCTCTTTTTGCAAGATCGCACCGATTCATGAGTGGATTGCGGCTTCTCAGTACTCGCCCACTTAAGACATTCTCCAGATATCTCAACTTCTATGAAATCGAAGAATATCGTGGTTGTTTGACATTATAAATAGGATAATACGATTTCACCGCGTGAAGTTTGTAGCACCCATCGCTTTGGCGATGTTGCAACTGCCATTGTCCGGAGTATACTAAAGTACTGTCAGTCGTCATGCGTTGTTCTGCGGGTAGGCGGCAAATTGCTGATGTTACTCCGCAAATTATAACGGTGTTGGGACGGCGGGTTGGGCACGCGCGAATTTTGAAAATCCGCTTTGCATACAACAGCTAATGGGCCGTGTTGCAGTTAGGCCACTAAGACCCATGCGTTTAGGGTCGGTCAAACTTCAGGGTCAACACCCATCCGGCAGCCTCCACGCAGAAGTACGAGCCCGGGTAGGACTCTGGTCTGTGGGCCAGTTTTCCCTAGGAGTCAACCTTCGGGCGCTCCTGGACGATTTGCGCACCGTGCGGCGTCAGTCAATCGATTGTGCATTCCGACTCACAGCCGGAAGAGTCTGGAAACAGTATTGTTTCCTATAGAGCGCGGGTAGTTGTTAACCTTACCGCAACTGTTCTTGAAACGACCAAAGGATGCCACTTTCCGCGATAGATTTGGTAAACACAGCTACGTCAGGGAGAGGACCGCACAAGCGACCTAGCACCTGTAACCAGTCGAGAGACCAGTGTAATCTGGTTGCAACTGGAAGTAAGGGCGCGAGTGTCGGACCGCTGGGTGTTTAACCTGGTTATTTCGCGGTAAGGCGTTGGCTTCTTACGGGCGAGTGGCGTAACTAGACAGTGGACTGTTTTCGTTCCAAGTCTTCTACGCTTACCTCATGGGAGATGAAAACTTCCTGAGGTGACGGGTTCTCCCGTTATAGTTGACAACTCTAGTTGTGCATACAACACTCTTGTGTTACGTCTTTGCGCTCTGCGAAGGGCATTGAAAACATTTTAAGAAGAAGGTTCCACGTAGTAAAGGGTTTGTAACCGTCGTCTCTAGCATAATGGGATTTTGGGCTATCCAAAGTACAGTTTTACTTTCCCCACATGATCTGAGAAGCTATCAAAATAAGAAGAACCCCTAAATTCAATAGAGACGACGGTTACAAACTCTTTACTACGAGGAACCCTCTTCTTAAAATGTTTTCAATGCCCATTTCTGAGTGCAAAGACGTAACACAAGAGTGTTGTATGCACAGTGGATTTTCGACATTCGCACTTGCCGAACCCGCCGCCCCACCACCGTATAATTTGCGGAGTAACAGCAGCAATTTGCCGCTTACACGCAGAACAACGGATGACATAACTTTAGTCTACCCTGGACAACGGCGGTTGCAACATTGCCGAAACTTCGGATGCTACAAACCACGCGGTAAATTCGTTTATCTAATTCGTCATATATCTAAAGAAAAAGCTTAAAGGTAAGCAATTTTGATGCGATGAAGAGGTCCATACCGTCGTTTCCAAATACTTCAATGGTAAAGATCCAATCAGGTATTCCCTCGGGATCGAAGCATTGAAAAAAACGATTTAAAAAGTGTGTGATAAAAATATGAGTTTCAATAAAAACATTGCCATTTACTGTTAAACCGAGTACGTTTCTACCTTCCCTCGTATGATACTATCGTATTCAAACAGTTTCTCTCCACAGTTTAGCACCCTACATATACTGTCAACATCTGCCATTCCTGACCTTCACCATCATTGATAAATTTTGTATTTTTTATACTAGCATTTTTCTTTTATTTGTAACGGTACCAACTCATACAATTTTCTATTGCAATTTCACTTTATAGCATTGCCATTGCACGGTAATAGCTTCTCAGATCCTTCAATAGAAAATATTTCACCAATGGATTTTTTGTGGTCTATCTAGAGCTTTATATTTGGATAATAATATAATCTCACTTCTTTTCTAGTGACATCCATATATCTATCATGCTTATTTTCTTAGTGATCTCATATCGATACATGAAAGGCAAAATGGAGTAAGCAGCAAAATATAATTTTTAGTACTCTCTACTAAAATTTGCAGATTTGCAGTTTAATTTTAAAACGTATACATGTATAAGATCCTGAACTCGTCGTCTTGATGCAATGTTTATATTATGTCTGGTGCCCAAATTAAAAATTAGTAACCTAGTGGTCCTTCTAAGCGGAGGCTACTGGATAGGAGGCTTCTTCGAGGAGGCTACTGGATAGGAGTTAAATCAACTACAGCTGTCAACTACAACGAGCAAACCTGTCACCTCCACTAGGGTTGTCGACTACAGCGGGCGAACCTGTCACACCTCAGGAAGTTTTAACGTTTAGTTGTTCTATCTCCCTGGAGTGAGCGCAGAAGACTTGAGGACAAAACAGTCCACCGCCTAGCTACGCCACAAGCCCGTAAGAGGCCAACGCCTTAACCGCGAGATAGCCAGGAGTGTTACCCGGCGGGCCTACACTCACGCCCTTACTTCCAATTGTGACCAGATTACTCCGGCCTCTCGATTGGTTACGAGTTTGAGGTCGCTTACGCGGTCCTCTCCCTTACGAAGCGGTGAAACGGTGTTTACCGAATCTATCGCGGACCACAGCGTCCTTTGCCCGGCTGTTCACCCAGGCCCGGGTAGCCGATGGTCGTTTCAAGAGCAGTCGCCGTAAGGTCCGCAACCACCCGCGCTCTATAAGAAACAGTACTGCTTCCAGACTCCCCCGACTGTTAGTCAGAGTGCACAGTCGATTGGCTTACGCCGCACGGTGCGCAGACCGTCCAGGAGTGCCAGAAGGTTGATTCCCAGGGGAAACTAACTATAAGGCCAGAGTCCTACCCAGGCTCGCACTTCATGCGTGGAGGCCGTCGGATAGGTGTTGACCCGTGAGTGTGACCAACCCTAAACAGAGTGGGTCTTCGTGGCCAACTCAGCAAGGGCCCATTAACTCCCTAAGGAGTTACCTGTCACCTCAGGATGGTTTAAAGATATCTGATCGTTCTGTCTCCCTAAGGTGAGCACAGAAGACTTGGAAACCAATCCACAGTTACGCCACTCATATGTAAAAAGCCGATGGCTTATCGTGTGATGGTTAATCACCTAGCGGGCCAACACTCACGCCCTTACTTCCAGTTACAACCACATTACTCCGGTCTCCTGACTGGTTACAGGTCTGAGGTCGCTTGCCAAGTGATTCGGTGTCTGCCGAATCTATCGCAGACCACGGCATCCTTTGCCCGGCGGCTCACCTGGTATCGTTTTAAGAGCAGTTGCCGTAAGGTTAACAACTGTGTCTATAGGAAACCGCTCTATAGGAAACAAAGCCTTTTCCAGACTCCCCCGGCTATTAGTCGGAATGCACAATCTATTTGCTGAAGCCGTACGGTGCGCAAGCCGTCCAGGAGCGCCCGAAGGTTGACTCCTAGGGGAAACTGGCCCGCAAGCCAGAGTCTTACCCAAACTCGCACTCCTGCGTAAAGGCTAGCAGATGGGTGTTGACATGTGAGTTTGGCCAACTTTAACACATGGGTCGTAGTTATCTAACTGCAACAGGGCTCCCTGAATCGTAGGAGTTGAATCGTGAGTTGAGCCGACCAGAGTTAACAAGCAGGTCTTAATGGCTCAACTGCACTAAAACCGTTAGCTCCCATTAATCATGTACATGGTCAGTATTAACTTCCAGGGATAGGTGTGGCAGATTTTGAATAGACCGAAACGGCACTAAACTTAAATACGCCATTGCCTGGAGTTCTTCCAAGCTGCTGGCAATTAGTACAGTGTCACCTCATCATTATCAGCAGCAGGCAGACGTTGACTGTTAGAGATAGGCCTAATGCTCTCAAACCGCACGGCCAAGGTAGCTCTTCACGGAACAAACCTTGAAGTCACCACTACAAGAGGCTGCCCGCAGGGAGGCGTACTCTCGCCCCTACTATAGACTCTTGCAATAGATCAACTCCTGCATAGGATGGCAGAGGCCAGGATAGACACACAGGGCTATGCTGATGACCTAGTAGTCATTGTCCGGGGCTTCTGCCAAAACACGATCTCACACATAATGCAAAAAGCGTTAACAATCGTTAGCAATTGGTGCAGAGAGAACGAATTATCGGTCAACGCCGATAAGACCGTCCTCGTGCCATTTACCAACAAACGTCAACTAGGTGGACTAAAAATGCCAATCTTAAACCACAGGCAGATTCTTTTCTCCAAGGAAGTAAAGTATCAGAGACTCACCTGGAACAGCCACCTAGACAAAACAATTCAAAAAGCTAAAAGTGCTTTGGGATGATGAGCGGTCATCCACCTACTTCCTGCGACCGTGGCAATGTCATCGGTCCATCTTGTGGGGGCGGCTGCCGGTTCGTGGTCGCCACTCGAGAACCCTTTTTCCCTAACGCTGTCAGCTCTGCGAGCTATATGGCCCATTGCCATTTCAAGTTCTTCTTTTGCAGGTTTTCTCATTTCGGATCCTACCTTGCAGTGAAACTCCAAGCATAGCTCTCTCCATGGCTCGTTGCGCCACTTTTAGCTTCTGTATGTATTAGCGACCACGTCTCAGTGCCGTATGTTATTACTGGCAACACACACTGATTATAGACTTTCGTCTTGAAACTCTGCGGAATTTGTCACCATCTGCATATCTTTCAACACCACTTTCTTTATGTAGTGCTTTCTTAAAAATTAACTGAAAATGATGTTATACAATCTTGTCTGACTTCGCGCCTATCTCCTGCAAGGACGTATTTAGGGGGGACACCGGGGAAACACCCCCCCCCCCCCTGAAAAGTTTTTGAGTAAAAAATAAACGCAAGAAAAAATTAACAATCAGGGAGAATATGCGACTTATGTACCTAGTGTCAGGCTTGTATTCTGAGGGGATAGTTGGCATGTCCCCCCTGAAACTGAAGTCTGGATACGTGCCTGCTCCTGAACTTGTAAGAATGGCAAATGACAAGAATGTCGCTTATCGCATTGAGCCTATCAAGTATCATCATATTATAGGTAATTTTTCATTTCATTCATCATATTTTCTTTTCATTACATTCGCCATTTTATTTCATTCTTTAATTTGTGTTATGATGCAGTTATAAGGTAGATAATTAAATATTAATTAAATTCTTGTATCGTTTAGATCCCGTTCTTCAAGACGCCGTCAGTCAACATCCTCCAACAACGGAGGAACAATCGTAACGCAGCCATGAGAAACCATCTTGGTCTATTAAATTTAGACAACCCACTCCGACATTCTCTCAAAAGTATTATCTATAGTTTATAACCATAAATTATAGAAAGTCCGATGCTTTTATTGCGGGTATGAGTGTGATTTTCCCGAGACTTTTTTGGTTTTTTTTTTTTTAAATATCTGTAAATAAATGAATAGGAAATAAAAAAAATGAGTGAAGCGATCAACTAGGTAATGCACAGTGTCAAAATTAAATAAAATTCAAAACTTTTCTACGCGAAACGGTTGTTGATTATAGTATCTAATTCTTGCAACACGTAGCGGATGCACTGATTTTTGTAACAGAAACGTTGTACCCCAAATAGACAAAAGATAAGAAATCAACGGCTTTCGTAAACATGATACATTCGGGTAATGTGTAATATAATCTTAGATATTTCCGCTATACACGCTTCACGTTTCTATTATTATTTTAATGTATAACTGAAGATATTTATAGAGCTTAATAGATAGACACTAGAAGGAGGGTTAGGAAAAACAATTATTTTTGTTGTTCAATGTATTTTCGTACGTTTCGTTTCTCGTTATTAAGTTCCTACTCCAGAATGAAATACCCACTTTGCGAGATTTTAAGACGAACCAATTTTTGCGTAGTCGTAAGCTTGTCTTATTCTTTCCACTCGTGATATTGTTGACGTTTTCTATTAATTTTAGTTACGAACAGGAATCCGTTTATTCCGCGTTTTCGTTGTTTCGAGAGCGGCGCGATTCAACGGTGTTCCTTGCGAAAGGATTTGTTACCGCTGATATGGAATCGAAGGCTATAGCATTCGATAAACTCTTTAATACCAAACAAATTCTTTTGTTCGTTAATGATTTCACAATGCGTTTTTAATTATTTTTACATTGATTTCAATTTATAAATAGTGGGCCCGATTGCGTTTCTTTGTGAACTAAAACTGAAATTAGTTCAAACGAACGAGATAGAGCAATACGTTTGAGCGGCAATCTCCAGCATCTGTCCTGGAGGCCTGTAGCAACCCAAACAGGCTGCTAACCTTCTGGGACAGCCTGGCTTGGCTGGAGTAACATGAACACAAATAGAAACATGAGCCACGCACAACGGCCCAATCAAGAGGCCAAGTGCGAGAAAAAAGCCCAGACAAACTAACTAACAAACTAACTACGTTCGAGCGGAATATGAAAGGAACGATCGTCGATAAAAACTACCTGCCGAACTTATATTCGTCCGAATAACTTTGAACACATTTCGTGCGGTGTTATATTCAGTTACTTTACCTTTCCGAAGGGTAGTTTTAACGCGAAAAAGTGACAATCGTTCATTTCACATTTCGCTCTAGCGTATTGCCCTGTCTCGTTCACACGAACTAGTTTCCGATTTTAGTTCGCGAAGAAACGCTATCGAGCCCAGTGTAAAATGAATTTACCGCGTGAAGTTTGTAGCACCCGACGTTTCCAGGATAGACTAAAGTGCTGCCAATCGTCATCTGCGGGTGACGATTGGCAGCACTTTAGCCTACCCCAGATAGCGGCGGTTGCAACATTGCCAAAACGTCGGATGTTACAAACTTCTTACAGTAAATTCGTTTTATCTTATTTATAATCGTTACCGCTGTTTTCACACCAAAGATTTTCCAGACTTGCACAACTACTATATTGCAGTCCTCGAATTTCTCTCTAGTCATTTTTATTTCTTTTAAGCGTGTAAATCTTTTTTTTTATCGTATATAGGACTATAAACGTACTTTATTTTGTATTTTATTGTAAGATTTAAGGGAAAAATATGTTTATTTTGCTAAAGTAGTGAAATTTTAAACTTGTTATTTACCAAAAATGACTATTTAATAATGTGAAACGGTACCCAATTAGTGCTAAATCCCATTTTCATTATTATTATTACTAATAATACGCGAGCAATGTTTAATCCGGCTTTCGATGTTTATTCCAGTGGATTTAACACTTCTTTTACAACGGGACCTCGAGGGAAATTCTATAATTTCCAAAATAACATCACAATAGTTGAGTTTACGCTGAGGATATTAGGCAATATTGTAATAACTCTTCTTAGAATAAAGATGTAATGTTACTGTTTATTATAACATAAAATAAAATAAAAACACGTGACTTTATTATAATAAACAGTAGTTTTATATAAATTAATTAAAAATACACAATATTCTAGTCATTTTGAATGAAATGCTTAAAATTATTTAATTGTTAAATTATAATGAAGTAACAATGCTCTTCGGCTTTATAAATTGCGAGAGTCACTGTAAAACAGAGATTAAATTAATAAATTGGTGGTTCTTCGTTTATACGCTTGTTTTTATTTTGGGTCGTTAAGGGTTTTTCCACAAAATTTATATTATTCTCCTGTTATTTTTTGTAGAAGTAGAGGAAAGTTGTACAAAATGATCCCTTTAAGAGAAAACTTATAATGCATGACTAAAATGATTCTATATATTTTTTATTTTAAGAGTGATATTTTATATACTTATTATGTTTTGAACAAGTAAATATTATATATTAAAAAGAGTAGAAAGCATGACTGCTATTATATAAAGTGAACTATTGTACTTTTAATTATTTTTATTGCGGTTTTTTTATGTAATTTTTGTGGTTATGTATATATCCATATAGATACATGCATATTTCCTAAATGTACTCAATCAGACCTTTCGCTTGACACAAAATACGAAATATTTATGTTAATTTATTGACATTTAGACAACTACCTTCTTGATATTTGGACAGTTAACCTACCCTATGACACTCGGGATGACAACAATTCTAACAATACTACATTTTAAAAAATCGCTGCAAGCGTTTAGAAGTTATGGTCAATAAAGAAACGGACAACATACATAGATGAATCCTGAACACATTACACTCCCTTTTTGTTGGTCAGTCGTGTAATAAATGCTGCTAGGTAGGCTATTCTTTTATACAAAGGCGGACACTTGCCTGTCATTTGACCCAGGTTCAAATTGAGTTAGAAGTCAATTCTAATAAAACTTATAGTGTTCTTTTTAATGATAAACTTTATTCCTTTCAAAACTAGACAGCAATAAGACTTTTTTCTACACTGAAAGCATTCCTACCCATGATTTCGTTTCAAACTCTGTATTTTTGGATTAATCGGGATGGACATCTGGTTTTTAAAAATATAATTTAACTTATTTACCAAAATAAATATCGGTTACCACACAGAATCATTTCTAGAGTATTAAACAAAACATCCAACCATCCAAAATATTAAACACACATCTAAAATATTAAAACTGACTTTTCTCTAATTCGAGTAAATGATATGTCCGCCTTTGATACTTAGCTACTCAGATAGTTGTTTGGTGTTTGGAACCATGCTGCTTGTCTCGTTGATACAGTTCTGAGAATCGTGGGCCATTTTTATAATTTACAAGCAATCAAATTCACGCTTACCTTGTCAAAATAGGATTTTTATACTTTAACCAAAATCTTTCCCCAATTTACTGCTATTATTAAAGCTTAGTGACAGGTTGATCCTCCGAAGAAACTCTGGATTTGTTTTAATGAGATGCATAGCCGTTTCGGTCGACATCTATCCATATATTTTATGTAAATATATAATATACATGACTAACAGTAGGGCGGTGTCGACCACAGCGGGCGAACCCGTCACCCTAGGCTGGTATAACGATATGTGATCGTTCTTTTAGTTGTGGGATAAAAGTAGAAGATTTAGAGACAAGACAATCTACTGTCTAGCTCCGCCAACAAGCCCGTCAGAGGCTAACCGGGAAAGGTAACCAGCGGTCAGCCACGCCCCCTCACTACCAGTTTGGAAGGATATCTCCGTCTGGAATTAACCTTCAGGATACCTCCTGCCTCCCAACTGGTTACAGGATCGAGGTCGCTTGCGCGTTCCTCTCCCTTATGAAGCGGTGAAACGGTGTACACCGAATCTATCGCGGACCACAGCATCCTTTGCCCGACTTATTCACCTGGGATCTGGTGGCAGAATGGTCGTTTCAAGAGCATTTTCCATAAGGTTAACAGCCACCCCCGCTCTATAGGAAACATTACTACATGACTAACATGATTAGTTATTAGGTAACAAGAGAGAATTCATATTGCTAGTATTTATATACAAAATCGACCAAAAAAGGGACAGCGCTGTTTTTGCAGCCGAAGGCTTGCTTTTAAAAGGTTAAAGGCATTACTACTAAAACAATAAAATCATTTTACCCAAGGGATCATTGTGTACACCTTTCCCCTACCTTTAAATGTGTTAATACTGATGATGGACTGGAAATGCGGATGTGGCGATAGAGTGGATAGTGAACATGACAAGTTTGATGGATTCATCGCCGTAGAGGAAAATTTAACGAGTGTAACCGAATAACACAAAGCGGTGAGTAGGAATTAGTATTGTACTGCCAAGTTATAGACTCATCTTGAGTAATTACTGTTTCTTAATAAATTATGTGCATATCACAGACACTCAATTGTCGCTTACAAAGAACTGTGCGAACAAATTAACAGCGCCTAGTAAAAATATGAAGAGGTAAAATATAGCCTTCGGTATGGTAAGCTTTTTTCTTAAGTACAGAGATCTCGCCTGCAGAGCGGCTGGCAGGGCAAAAACGTGAACTAGGCCGCTCAGCGCTCCCGTGAAACGGATGATGTTGCCGATCTTTGGACAGAGGCACGAGACGAGAACGCACGTGAAGACCGTAGCGGCGTTTATGACGATAATGCGCCATCTGTAACGAAGAATAAACTGTATGAAATCGAAGACTATCGCAGTTACTTGACATTATAAATAAGATATATGTAGCATCCGACGTTTCGACGATGTTCAAACTATTTACTTTGTGAAACCCTCTTCTTAAAAAGTCCTCAACTCTTATCGTCGATCGCAAGGATGTAATACGAGATACAGTAAGTATTGTATGCACGGTGGATTCCAAAATTCGCACGCGCAGAACCCGCCTCCCCACTACCGTTATAATCGCGTAACAGAAGCAGTTGGGCTGTGTCGAGTACAACGGGCGAACCCGTCACCCCAGGCTGGTATAACAATATTTGTTCGTTCTTTCAGCCGTGGGATGAGCGTAGAAGGCTTAGACAATGACAATCCACTATGCTCCGCCAACTAGCTCTTGAGAGACCAACCCTTAGCGCCCGGCACCGGGAGTCCAAGCAGCAGGCAGACCAAGCGCCCTCACTACCAGTTATGGCCAGATTTCTCCGGCCTCCCGACCGGTTACAGGTTCGAGGTCACTTGCGCGGTCCTCTCCTCTACGTAGCGGTGATTCGGTGCCTCCCAAATCTATCGCGGACAACAGCATCCTTTGCCCGGCTCATTCACCCAGTATCGGGTAGGCGATTTGTCGTTTCAAGAGGAGTTGCCGTAAGATTAGCAACCACCCCCGCTTTATAGGAAACAAAGCCGTCTCCAGACGCCCCCGGTTATCAGCCGGAATGCACAGTCGATTGGCTGACGCCGTACAGTGCGCAAACCGTCCAGGAGTGCCTGAAGGACTATTCCCAGGGGAACTGGCCCGCAGGCACGGAGACCTACCCGGGCTCGCACTTCTGAGTGGAGGCTACCGGATGGGTGTTGATCTGTGAGTTGGGTCGACCCTAACACATGGGTCATAGTGGCCCAACTGCACTGGGCCCATCAGCTCCCTGTAACAGCAGCAGTTTGCCGCCTATTCGCAGAACAATGGATGACGATTGACAGCACTGCAGTGTAAGTTGAACTAAGTTCGGGTAGCCATGTGATCAGCTATCCCCCATACCGTCATCAAAGAGCCTACGAGCCAGTAT
>OX155963.1:31836961-31952866 GCA_944548615.1 Micropterix aruncella
GAGCCTACGAGCCAGTATATTCGATCTGACGGTTCAAAAACAGAAGTGAGGAAGATTACCTTTTGTATGGTTCGTCTTGATTTGTCCAGAGTTCCAAAACTTGAACTCGGAACATGTAAGCGATTAGAGGATAAACGGTGACGACTTGGAAAAACAATAGAATCCTTGCGATGGCGCTCATTACATCAGACTTAGGAAAGTTGTTCAGCAAATTCTGAAAAGTAAATTTTGAAATAGTAAAGTTGTCATCGTAATAAACTAAAAACAAACAAACTAAAAACTCAGCATACGGACAGCAACATTATGCATTTCACTCGCCGAGGATTTACAATATGTTCATATCTGAGGTGGGGGGGAATGCATTGACGTCAACATCGACAGTCGTGCTGAAGAAAATGGTGGTGTGTTGGCTACTAAACTAAGGGAGAAGGGAATCTTCTGGAAAGAATATGCCATATCATTAACAGAAGACTCAAAAGAAGCACTGAATCAAACGGACCTAAGAATCTACACAGATGGATCAAAAACCAACAAAGGTACAGGATGTGGTGTCTTCTCGGAAGACCTAAACATACACATCTTCAAACCACTCGGAGCACACAACACAGTTTTCCAAGCAGAATGTATGGGAATAATAGAAGCTTGCAACGCAGTGAAACAGCGGCAGCTAAAACACGAAAACATATGTATTCTATCGGACAGCAGGTCAGTGCTACAGGCACTGGGAAGCGATAGATTTACATCTGGGCTCATATACGAATGCCACCAAAGCCTCCTCGAGGTATGCGGAAAAGGCAATAAGGTGACACTGAAATGGATCAAGGGACACAGTAACTCAAGAGGAAACGATGCTGCGGATGAACTAGCCCGTAAGGGCTCAGACACACCGGCATACGGACCCGAACCTATCGTGCCCCTACCCTACTCGCACATAAACAACCAACTTGACAACCACTACAAACAACTACATCAAACACACTGGAAAGAGATAGACACCTGCAGACAAACCAAAGAAATAGTAGTGGAATACAACCACAAACTTACCAAAACACTTCTAAGGACAAAAAGGCCCCAACTACGCAAACTAGTGGGACTGATAACAGGACACAACACACTAAACAAACACCTCTTCAACATGGGCGGAACGAATAGCCCTATGTGCAGAGCATGCATGGAGGCGGAAGAAACCACAAAACACATTCTGCTAGATTGTAAACAGGTAGAAGTATACAGGACAAAACACCTTGGGACTCCAGGCACCCTGCGCGAGGCAGCAGGAAACCTGAAAGCCCTGCTGGCTTTCGTCGAGGAGCTGGGGTGGGTGGAATAGCGCTACCCCCGTTACACGCAAAATAGGCACACTGGATGTCGACTTGCGGAGGAACGCCCAGTACAACTAACTAACTAACTAACTAACTAACTAAGGGAGAAGGGAAACCGAAAACCTATTTAAAATTCTTGTCTAAAAAAAAAATTACTGTTGTTCTTTTTTTTTTTGGTATTTGCTCTACATATCTACGTTAACTACATATCTTCGTTATAATTATCATTAAGGTAAAAATATCTATCAATAATATTATATATTATATATATATATTATGTATAAATATAATATTAGTGTTATATTACTATTATGTTATGTATATTGTATATGTGTATATGTATGTATATGTGTATATATATATATATATATATATATATATATATATATATATATATATATATATATATATATATACATGTGTATATGTATGTATATATATATTATTATATTTTTTTAACACACGGCTGCTACTAGACAACCTTCACTAGACTACTGCCTCGACACAGGCCCAAGCCTAGTAAGGCAGTAAAATCCACATGAGCCTGTACCTTTTTTTTTATCAATGATTAATTAAGTATTAATGTTAAGCACTACTAGTTTTTAATCAATAGTTTGTAATTAATTAATTATATGTTATTAATATGGATAAATAAAAATAAAAAAAATAAAAAAAATAATAAAAATAATAACAATAATAATAAAACGATTCATTAGTAAGAAAAGTACACACAAAGCGGCTGATCAATAGTCAATAGTCTCCTTTATTCGCTGTATTCATCATCATATTTGGCATCGCTGTATTGTTTAGTAAAAATACAGTGGAAATGTTAATGATTTACGCTGCAAAATAGACAGCTCCAATCTCAAAAACAGCCTATTTTTAACACGCTTTTATTAGGTCGACCTGTATGTAACTAACTATGTAATGGAATCTAAGGTAACTAATTTAACCATCTTCCAAGGATCGTAGCGTCATGAAAATTGGTTACAGCCACAGCTAGACATATTCTAGCTGGCTGCAAGGTGGCCTTGGATCAAGGACGGTACACTTACCGCCACGACAAAGTCCTTGCTGTTATTCGCGAGGTACTTAGCCTCTCAGTGGCTCGTGCCAACAAGGGTTCCACAGTATCCTCCAAACCCCCAATACAGTTTGTGCGGGTTGGCTCTAAAGGCAAAAAACATCTCACTGCAAAACCTTTCTCAATAATCGAGAAAGCTTCAGATTGGATTATGGAGGTCGATTCGGTCTCTAAGCAGTATAAATTCCCTGAAAGTCTCGGATGCACAGCCCTGCGTCCAGATATAACTCTTTACTCTCTATCTCGGAAGATGGTCCTTATCGTAGAATGAACTGTTCCATGGGAATCAAATATCCCAAAAGACCACGAGTACAAATTAAATAAATACCATGATCTCGCAAATGCTGTCACCCGTAACGGCTTCACTGTTCACCTTCACGCGGTGGAAGTAGGCGCTCGTAGCCTGTCAGCTAAATCTTTGTCTCACCTTTTTAAAGTTCTTGGTATATCCAGGAAAATAATCAACTCCTTTCTAGAAAAATTACCTAAAACCGCGATTTCTGCATCTCAAATTCTATGGCTTCGAAGGGGAATTGAATGGGTGGTAAGGTGAACGCTCACATGTGGCAAGACAGCTGTCCTAAACCTACCACAGCCGGTCGTTAGTCCGGAATCGTAGTGTAATAATTATATATGATGGGCCCGTTTTTTGGTCGGTGAATTCCATGGCAGCTCAGTTTGTATTTTATTTTATTTTATTTACGTATAGTCATCATAATAAAACAATGATTTCAAGTCAAAATCTTGGTTTCAAATAATAAAAATCACTTTAAGTTGCGCTCCTGTAAAATTTTAAAAATGTGTGTTCTGACTTTGTTCTACCGGATGTGCGATATATCCATCTTGCCCGCCCCTCCCCTATTAGCTGTGCCTGCCAGTCCAGTATTCGTTTTCATATGGCTCCAAAGAGTTTCTAACTTATTATCACTTTTTTTGAAACGCCCCTCGTATACAGGATGTGATTGCAGAAAGGCATTTCTTGTAGTAGGAGAATCAGTACGATGAGATAAGCAACTTTTAATAAAAAAAATGAGAAAAACAAAATAAAACAAGTTTTTTTTAAATAAATTTATTTTATTTTATTTTATTTAAATAGTATATGCACGATGCGCTATCTAGCGGTAGCTAAAATATCGCTAATATTGTTTATTGGCGATATATTCCATACCGCTAGATGGAGCAGCGCGCTAAACGCTTCTGAAACTTTTCTTCAATAGATATCTTCAATTTACAAATTTACAAAAAAAAAAAACCTACTGTTTCACTGTTGTATCTGAGGAAGACTATGTAAGCGTGAGCAAACGATGTTTAAAAAGAGATTAAAAAGCTACCTGTTGGACGTTTATAGTGAAATTAGTGTCATAAGTAAATTTGTTATACGTTTCTATAATTTAAGCTTGTAGTAATACTTCTACAATAAAGTCCCAGTAAACATGCAAAATTTATCTGTGATACAATTTAAGTCATTTATTAAGAAGAAGCTGTACTTAAAGGGCTACTATAAAATAAATGATTATCTAGACGACAAAGACCCTTGGAAATAAAATGGTTACCTCGATGATTAATATCACGTTTATGATTAATGTCACAATAATTTGTTATAATGTCACAATGGGCTCGATTGCGTTTCTTCGTGAACTAAAATCGGAAATTAGTCCGTGTGAACGAGACAGGGCAATACGCTAGAGCGAGTGTGAGATGAGCGGTTGTCACTTTTTCGCATTAAAACTGCGCGCCAAGGTCAAATCTTGACCGCACGAAATATGCTCGAATTTATTCGGACGAGTATAAGTTCGGCAGGTAGTATTAATCGACGATCGTTCGTTTCATATTTCGCTCTAACATATTGCTCTGTCTCGTTCGCTTGGACTAATTTTAGTTTTAGTTCACAAAGAAACGCAATCGGGCCCATTATCTTAATTTTTTATCATTTATGTATGTTTGTATGCATTATTGACGTCAAAAAGTTACGATTTTGTACTATTTTGAATAAAAAACTTTTGATTATGACTCGCCTAATTTAAGCCTAATTTAAGTAGTAATTTAAGTAGTAAGACCTAATTTAAGTAGTAAGACCAGTAGTAATACTGCTGTGCATTGTTTTTTATATTATTAATGTCTTTTTGTATCACAAAATTAGAAGTGTAAGACTAGAAAAATAAGAGTTTGTCTCGCCAACAAACTGTATAGGTACCAGTTTGGCAAGATTTTAATATTTGAAAAAATGTATTTTTTCTCCAAATAAAAAAAAAACCTATTACAAGAAATTCCCGTGCTGTAATCACACTCGGTATACGGGTGAAAATGGCCTTGTTTAGTACTTACATCTTCAATGCATTGTTTTGCTAGTGGAAAGCATACATAGAATACGGCTCCGACTAGAACATACGTCACGGTCACCAAGCTGAACGCTATACATAGATCCCGACCCTGTAAAAGAAATACAAAATGCTACAACATAAAAACCTGGACCCTCACGCAAGCGAATACGAATAATGTCAAAGCAATGAGAAATTTCAGCAATTTTGAACAGTACTTTAGGGCAAGATGCATAGGCTTAGCAAACATCAACAGCAAACACAAACATCAAAGCACTTTATATCCATCACCTCAACGCAGGCGTATACCTAGTAGGGTGATGTAATCCTGAAAAGTAATGCTTTTATGTGATTTTCTTTAAAATGTTCAAAAAATATGTGTAAAGAAAAAAAAGAAACGCGATTTATATTTTATGTAAGTGTAGATTTACATTGTCAGTTATAGGCGTCAGTTCTGGTGCCGAGAACTGCCTCACACTGTTTACTTGCAGTCAGTCACTCGTAGGTTTTTCTTCATTTACATTTACATTTTTGCATTTTCGTCGTGTCCAATTTACGGCTAAAGACCGCTCTTGGACGTCTCAAAATAATTGGGTTAGGTAGTAAGTCTCGTTACTACTCTTTACTGAACATACATAGGTAGTCAAGAATTAACTACTAGATTGTCAAACTATAAATATAAATAATCAAAATAGAAGCCTAATATTTGAAGTAGTTAGTAATTCGAAAAGATACGTAGTAAAATTAATCATCGTAATATTCAAATTGTCAGTAAAATGTTAAATAATCAAATTAAATCTACGTTATGCATTTTAAACTAAAAGTAGGTACACATATAAGACCATATAAAATAATCAGACAATAAGGCTCTACTTTTTAAGTAATTTAAATGGGCACAAAGTTTGAAAAATCATGGCCCTCAAATTCGGCCAGATTATAGAAAGGGTGGCCTATTAGCATCTCCTTGATGTTTTTTTAAAATGTTATGTCCTCCAGCTGTTTAAATTTTGTAGGGAGTGGATTATAGAATTTAATGCTAAGGTACAAGTAGCTTTTCTGTACCTTTGCCAGTCGTATTCGGGGTACGCATAAAAGGGAGCTACCGCAGGTATGATGCGAGTAAATGTCTGCATTAATTGCAGTTTCTGCGAGGTGCTGTCTAGCATACATTAGACACTGGTATATGAACGCCTCGTTACCTGATACATGCTGCGCAGTGCTCTCTTTTGCAAAAGGAAGATTCTTTTACTAGTTGCTGCATTTCCCCAAAATAGTAGTCCATAAGTCATTAATGTGTTAAAATACGCAAAGTATACTGATTTGGCTACCGCCTTTATTATATGGTTTTTTATTTTTATCTATTTATTTTATTTTAAACAACATGATTTACAGACGAATGGCTATGATATTCGGTATACAGTACAATAAAACGTGCAAGAAAAACAAGTTGAACCCATAGCCGTTGGCGCATCGCATACCTAACTGAGCAAGAACGACCGTATCTATGGATGCTGATAATTAACTTAGCATATTGCGAGCTGACAAGTATGACGTTCGGTTATATAATAATAATTATTATTGGAATAAAAGGTTTACGCTCATTATTGAAGTTAGTCGGGAAAAATGCGTCACTTTCACAAGTTCTAATTTACCAGACGATGCGACGTCACCCTACAGCGCAGTGCTAGCGACTGCCTTCGCCGTTTACAGGTGGTCTCAGACACGTATCCAGACTTCAGCTTCGGGGGGTGGGAGGGGGCGGACAGTCATTGAAGCGTGCACGGCACCCATCAAACTTGAATTTGACCATACAATGAAACGAAAAGACGTCAAATTTCGGGGGTTAAATACCAATTATCCTCCTCCCCCCCCCCCCTCCCGGGATACGTACCTGACAAGGTTCATAAGTCGTGGATTCTCTCTGATTCTCATTTTTTATTGACTTTATTTTTTACTCAAAAACATTTGGAGGGGACGCGTCCCCTGTCCCCTGGGGGAATTGAAGTCATCACTGACGCGACAGCGCTGTACTGACTTGAAATCAATTTACACAATGAAAGTACCGGTTCAGCGCTGACTTGTTTTGAGTTTGAAGTCAGTAACTGACTCAATGTAAATCAGCCTTAAATGGGATAAAGTTTAAATGAATACATAAAATCTGAACGCCTTCTTGACTGCCAGGCGCTGGCGATATTCAACTTCAAATGAAGATGCTATACCTACTTACAAGTATTACAACGGCAATGGTTTTCTACTGATGTATAGAGTATACTTACAAGGAAATAAGAGTCAACATACATTATTGTGCTGGTGCCTATTGTTGTGCATGACCGTGATGATAATGTTGTGTATGTAGAAGGAGAGCGCTAGCATTCCACTAAGAACAGCAGCATCCCTAGCGACGTATGGTCCTGACCACATACCCTCGATCGGGGCATTTACACCCCAGGTCCATCCTTTGACTATGACGAAAGTTATTAGGTACACCACCGACAATGTACCTGCAACAATACATAATAATACAAGTTAATACATTGATATATTTTACATTCCCAACCCACCAACTGACAGAGATATACTCTCTGTCAACCTAACAGCAGTAAAAATATAACCCTTCTTTTGGCAGTCACGAAATAAATCAGAAGAGTATGTATTTGCATGCCAATTTGACTGTATTACCGTTATTTGTGAGTGTCTTCTTGTGAGTGTCTTATTTGTGGTTGTCTTATCTCTTTATCCATTTATGAAGTAAAAGGGAAATTATATGCAGTAAAAGGGAAAAGTCTTTTTTTTTAAACACTTGAGACGATAAATTTACTTATTTTGATATGAATTCATATGTTGATAATATGACCAAAAAACATGACCTAACGATTTAAATTATTTTTTTAATATTAAAAAACTACTTTTTGTGACTTAAATATAAAATTTAGGCATATGCTGTCCTTACCAAACTCATTACCAAACTAATAGGCATTACCAAACAAATAGGCATTACCAAACTCTACAACTTTTCTCTAGAACTTAATCATATATCTCTCATCGTTAAGGCAGCGTTAGTTAGAAACGTTTTCGTTCGACTGTTAGGTTTTTTCTCCGAATCCGACTACCACGAAAAAGTCTTTTTATTTTTTTGATTAATATATAGCCTATGACACTCACAAGTAACGTGGCTTTCTATTGGCAAAAGAATTGTCAAAATCGGTTTAGTAGATCCAGAGATTACTTCCTACAACCTCACAAACTTTACCTCTTTATTATATTAGTATAGATAGCGACGAAAAATATATTATCACGTCATTTGAATGATGTGATCATGATAGATGATACGATGATACAATGAAAAATATATGAAAATACATCGATATACTTTTACTTTCCTGGCAAGGAAAGTATTGTGGAGTAGGGTCGAAACCACATTGTTAAATTTTGGTTGCAATATCTCTGATACAAGCGAGACAAAAAAGACACACATTTTAATCATATAATAAAGTCGAATTGCCCGAGGCTAGCTGAGAAAAGAACCATTTTGGAAAATAGCCATTTTAATACCACGGAAATACCAAAAAAATACTAGAATTGCTGTTGGGAGGGGAGGGGGGGAGGTTGAGGGTGGGGGAATCGAAAATATTCTTTTTCTTCCGTGGGTTCTTATCTCGCCTTATCTAGACTGCTATAATAGATACCCAAGTGCTTTGGATGCAAAAGGGGCTTTGGGGTGGTGTTGAAAGGGGGGGAGAGAGAATTAGGGGGAGGGCTAGGGAAAAAGAGGGGCGTTGCGGGGGTAGCGTTGGGGGGTGGATTTGGATGTGGGAGTTTGGGGGTGGGGGGTTAAGGGGGGTGATAGGGGCGGGTTGAGAAGGGGAAGGTGTTGGGGGAAGGTGGTTAAGTGGGGGTCATGGGAGGTTAGCAGGGCTGCAGGTGAGGTCGGAGGGAGACTGGGAAGGGGGTGGGAGGTTGTGAAGGGGGTTGACCTTGAGGTTGGAGGGGGGGTTGACCATAAACTTAGTACGGTATTGAGCAATCTAATACTTTTTATAATCAATGGTAATTGGAAGTAAGTATTAAATCGTATTAATTATTATTTGGCAAGGCGGCATAGACAAGGCCATCCAGGCCGCATATTTTTGGAGAGACGTGTCCCAACCTGGCCCGGACACGTTAATGATTGAACGAATAATTTATTTATTAAGTATTAATCGTATCATAGTAAAGATATTCTATTACGTAGGCCAGTGGGGAAGGTTATAGCCTTTCCTAATTCCTTATTCACTGAGATTTTGTAGTATTTTCGTAGTATTTTAGTAGTATTTTATTAGTATTTTCGTACTATATTTGTAGTATTTTCCGAGGTATAACATGGTATTTTCCAAAATCATGTAGTAATTTTCTAAATATGGCGGAGTTTAAAAATTACTACTCGCCAGTATATGCGATATCCCAACCAAAATGGACCGAATGGATTTGTCTCTAAAGCTTCTGAATAATATTTGAAATAAATAAATAATTGCTCTAGAGAAGAAGAATCAAAAATCTTCTTTTACCTAGAGAATTGAATTTGGTGAAGAAAGTGGCGCTGCGGAAGTTGAGCAAGGGAAAGACGACGAGGGTGACGTAGAGAGGCACCGAGGAGTACAGGCCCCAGTACGGGGGATCTCCACTGCCGGCGTCGGAGGCCGCGGGTGACGCAGAAAGTTTTCCATGAACGACATCCTTCGGGCAGATCACAGTGTCGTTTATGCCTGCTAGTGATGTAGGGTCCGTAAGGCGCGTCAGGTTGGATATTGTCCCCATATCTGAAATGAAAGGTTTAGTTTAATCTCAATAAACATATTATAAATAGTCCAAGCATATGAGATCCAAACTTGACGTTTCCCGAAAAAAAACGGAAGTATTTTTCTCAACGGTTTTATATGTATTTTTGGTCGCTGAATTCGATTTGCCACCAAGACAGATGTTCTGGGGACCATGTTCGCTTAACGTTCGAATGAAAACTGCGGAGCACTAAGTGGTCCGCGCATCAACAACAAGCCTTGTTGTGCTTGAGTTGATGCGCACACCGTCTCCATTTGAGCAGTTGCAGATGCGCGGAGCAGAGTTGATGCGCGGAACTAATAGATACCCACCTATATCTGCTTTAAATTGAATCTCTCCTTTTCCCCCCAACCCTTACCCCCCCCCCCCCCCCCCATCTAAAAGGGGGCGGCAGACTCGAGAATCGCCCCACAGACACATAGATCCCCACATCCAATCGAGTCACACACGCATGTTTACACACACACACACACACACACACACACACACACATACAGAGAGAGAGAAGTGCGTTCACAATTCTTTCCCTTGCTGGGAAAGTAAAACTACCGTCTTTCTCTACGCACTCTATAATATTAGTTCGTAGTTTTTTCAGTTCGCCAACTTTGTAATATTTATTCATTATTATCTTAATTGTTTTACGAGATAAGGTTCTAATGTTTTATATTTCAAATTTCAATGCGATCATTTTACAGTTATTCTTTTTATGATCCGTATAGTGGTTTATAACTTATGGTCGTTTTTCTCAAGGCCGTCGATTCACGCCGATTTCACGCGCGAAACGTCGTGTTCAAACGGTACGTGTGAATTTTTACTTCGCTAGTCAAGGGGTTAAAATATAACATATGAAATAAATAAATAAATCTGCATGGACGACATACTTTCAATAGTTTGCAACTCACCAGTATAATATTTGACGGAGACGTATAGGAAATTCGTCATGAGAACCCAGTAGACAATATTAGCACCAAGCATGACCAAAAGACTAGATACTCTGGCTATGATTTCCGCCCAGCGACCCAGGAGCAGTCGACTTAAGGCCTGAACTTCAATGCTGCCCGTTTCACCTGAAGATTTAAACATAATTATTATATAGTCTATCGTCAAAATAATACGCATTGATTGTATAAGGTGTTAGATTGTGCAATACCATAGCACAGTATACCAGGCAGTAGCTTGTCTTAGAAAAAAATTAAAATCGAAGCGAATACGTCACGAGTTGTAAGGGCTCGGATATGGCCGCCAGATGTCCGCTACTCGCCCCCAAACGTTCGATAAAGTCGCCAGCCATTACCTGCGCGTAACGCTTACCAAAGGCGTTCGCCATGACGTACCCCTCTGCCCACATTCCTCGCACCCTCTCCCCGCAATGCCTTGTAGCTTGAGAGTAAACCTACTGTTTGGTATACTGTGGCTATAGTATGTTTTCGCCGCCAGGATGTTACTACAAAACTTATAGGGTCAAGGTTCGAGTCCAGTATCGGTAGATGCGGAATCTTGAATAACCTGTTGTATTAATAGTTAAAAAAAACATGAAAGGAAGAAAACAAACTTTGAAGTAATTCAAACCCATCATTTTGATAATTTGTAATAATTTCATGTAATAATTTCTTTTCTAAAAAATACATACTACTTACTTAGAATTGCTTGTGTCGAGATACCTACATATATTCTTGCGACAAATTTTATGTAATATAAAATTGTATGTTGTAACAAAATAGTGGGTTTCATTTACCTATAACTTACTTCAAAGTTTAACATTTAAGTTTAAACATTGTTAAAAATATACACTAATTAGTATAACTTGTGTCGAGAATATCGAGATACTTATATTCTTGCGACAGATTTTATATAATAGGTATAAAATTGTATATTGTAGCAACATGATGGGTTTGATGTATTACTTCAAAGATTATTGTTTAAGTTTAAATATTGTTTCATTTTACTATTTGTTCTATACATTTCATTTTACTGTTAATAACTTTTGTGAAACATACATATTACTCAGATTTACTACTGTCGAGATACCTATATCATTGCGATCAATTTTATATAGTATAAAATTGCATAATTTAACAAAATGATGGGTTTCATTAACCTACTTACTTCAAATTTTATTTTCTCAATTTTATAGCATTTATTTATAGCATATATAAAAGAAATTGATACAGAAAAAAATCGCAACAAGCTTTTATATCATATAAAATTGTATAATATAACAAAATTGAAAGTTTGCTTTCTTCTTTTCAAAGCATTTTAATAAAAGCTTGTTTTAAAAGTGTTTTTTTTTAGTATTACTTTACTTATTTATTTTTTAGTTTTCAATAGACATGTTTCTACGTCTGTCCATTTATAAGGCTATCATAATTGAATGCGTATACAAAATTTCGCGTCTGCTGTAGGTACCTCTCGTTGGGAGTCAACCCTGGGTGCAGCAGCCATGTCATGGTGAAACTTAGAAGCTGCTATCATAATTAAATGCATAACCAAAAAATCGTATCTGTGCTGTTGACCGTTGAGGAGTCCCACGTTGGAAGCCAACCCTGGGCGTAGATTCGGGTCATGTTCACCATAAAAGAGCATTGTTATTTGTCAACATTTAAACTTCATAGGATAAGAGGAAATGGTTCTAATTCAGCTTCCACGATTTGACACAAACAAACTGACAAACATTGCAAGGTAATAAAAGCTAGTAAATTATCAAATTGACTTACTGTGATGATAGCACACATTAAGTAGAGTATATGCCGTGAAGAAACAAATGCCCCCCATGAGAATTGTCAGTAGAACACCGGTCAATAGACCAGCTCTCTCTATACCCCAAGCCATGGTTAACAAGGAGCTACCCATTATTGTGTTCCATACGGCGAAACTGGAATATAAAACAGAAGGATATTTGTATATTAACCCGGCGTAACTATTTTATTTTATTTATTTATTTATTTAAGAATTAATTACTGTAAAACATTGATTTGCTTACAAAAATAACAGGAACCGAATGGCATAACCTTAATTTTTTGCTTATTTGATTCTGTCACCTAACTCGGACTAGCCCTTTGGGTGACGGACAGACTATGCTAACACAGCAATATCATCCCATCTGGAAGAAGAACTTATAGAACTGACAACAAACGAGGAAAAAAAATCAAATTCAAAAATGGCTACCAAGAATTTTGGCTACAAAAGCAAATCCCGCAATTATACCCTGGATTGTGGTCGATCGTTCAACGATTTTTGATAGCATTCCCATCGCCATATTTGTGTGAACGTGGACTTAGTGATGTGGCAACGCTGCTTACTAAAAAGAGAAATCTTTTGCATGTTACCGAACGCGGCGACTTGCGGCTGTTTTTGAGTAAATTCGAACCTGATATCAACAAACTTGTTAAAAATCATCAGATTCATTTTTCGCATTAGATTAGTTTTAAAATTTAAATTGATTAGGTATGTTTGTTTTAATTTGAATAAAATATACTCTTAATATTATAACGTAGCGTTTTAATTGCTCCCACTGGTAAAAAAGTCTTGTTTAGAATTAAAGTATTGAATGTCATTGTGACTTTTAAGATGATGATTGATTTTCAAAGTGGGTAGTAGACGAAATAAGTTTGAGAACCACTGCCCTGCATGAACTCAGCTCAATGTTGTTCATTTTGTGGGTTGTTTGGTTATTGCATAACACGGGTCATGCATAACACCGTTATTACGTCGTGCATTAAATATGCTATCTTTATTAAATTAAATATGTATATTTATTAAATAAAATCATAAAAAAATAAATATGCTATATTTTTCCTTCATATTTATTTATTTATTTATTTAGGAATCAATTACCATATACAATTGATTTTTCTTACTGAAATAACAGGAATCAGAATGCAAAACCTTAACCTTATACTTATTTGATTATATAATATAAAATCGAAGACTATCGAACAATTCTACTTTCCTCACATGATCCGGGAAGCCATTGAAATAAGAAGAACCCCGAACTTCAATAGAGACGACGGTTACAAACTCTCTCCTACGTGGAACCCTCTTCTTAAAATATTTCCGCCGCCGAAAGCAAGGACGTAAGACAGGATACAGTGAGTATTGTGTGCAAGACGGATTTTCGAAATTTGCGCGCTCGGAGCCCGGCCTCCCACCACCGTTATAACCTACGCAGTAGCGGCAGCGTTATGCGGCCTACCCGCAAAACAACGGATTGACAGCTCTTTCAGTCTACCCTGGACAACGGCGGCTGCAACGTCACCGAAACGTCGGGTGCTACAAATTTCACGCGGTACATTACATTACATTACATTTTCGTCGTGTCCAATTGACGACTAAAGACCGCTCTTGGACGTGTCAAAATAATTGGGTTAGGTAGTAAGTTTCGTTACTACTTTTTACTGAACATACATAGGTAGTCAAGAACTAACTACTAGATTGTCAAACTATAAATATAAATAATCAAAATAGGAGCCTAATATTTGAAGTAGTTAGTAATTCGAAAAGATACGTAGTAAAATTATTCATCGTAATATTCAAATCGTCAGTAAAATGTTAAATAATCAAATTAAATCTACGTTATGCATTTTAAACTAAAAGTAGGTACACATATAAGACCATATAAAATAATCAGACAATAAGGCTCTACTTTTTAAGTAATTTAAATGGGCACAAAGTTTGAAAAATCATGGCCCTCAAATTCGGCCAGATTATAGAAAGGGTGGCCTATTAGCATCTCCTTGATGTTTTTTTAAAATGTTATGTCCTCCAGCTGTTTAAATTTTGTAGGGAGTAGATTATAGAATTTAATGCTAAGGTCCAAGTAGCTTTTCTGTACTTTTGCCAGTCGTATTCGGGGTACGCATAAAAGGGAGCTACCGCAGGTATGATGCGAGTGAATGTCTGCATTAATTGGTGTTTCTGATAGGTGCTGTCTAGCATACATTAAACACTGGTATATGAAGGCCGAATACATAGTCATTACCCTTGCCTTGCTGAAATATTCTTTGCATAATTAATTCGTTTATATCCTATTTATTTGATTCTGTTACACAACTGGGACTAGGCGTTCTAGGGTGGACAGGGCTCATATATTGCAATAAATTATGTAAAACTTTTAGTAAAATGGGCATACAACTAAATTGCCTTAAAATGTGGTCCATTATTGTTCCCTGAATGGAGCCGGAAATACCTCGATTGGCGCTGAGAGCAAAGTTGAGTAAAGGTCGTCATAAATATAAACAAAATGACGTATTTATCGCGAAGATAAAGCGAAATAAAGCGGGTTTGCCATTGAATGATTCAATTTCCTCGCTTATTTCATCATCCAAGGCCATTAACTCAATCGATCAAGCTAAAAGGGTCATCGAGCAGGCACGCCAGCGAGTATCTCGCTCAAACATGGATGAGTAAATCAGTAAAATCCCAATTTTAAGGGGAACCCCTTTTGGAAATAGGCCTGAAACCGAAAAGCCGAGAATGATCGATTAATATCCAATCGATCGATTGATCGATTAGAGTTTAAATCGTTAAGGATTCGAAGGCGCTTGCGCGGCATCTACCTGATGTTTGCGGTATTTCGTATTCGAATTTGTCGCGGACTCGATGCGTCTTTTATTACCCTTCTGTATCACTCGCGATCGGGTGGCCAATGGATCATTTCTAAGGATAGGCGACGCTATGTCAACATCTAGCTCCGCTTCTTAGTACGTCTCCAAACTCCGGCAATTTGCTGCTTGAGCAGCGTAGCAAACCACCCAGGGCTAGCCGATATGTTCCTCCGGATCCGTACTATCATATCACAACTATCTACGACTATATCTAAAGATTAAGTGCAGCTTGGGCCTGTAAACCCGCTTGTTTATCTTGCGTCGGCTCATCTCACGGTTCAGCTCTCATCCGGTAGCCTCATCGAAGATGGACTAACCTGGAAAGGACTCTGTAAACCAGGGTTGACAGATTGGATTCACCGATCCCGCCTGTACACGACAGGTCGTAGACAGGTGGGATCGGTCGTTCCAATCTAGGACTACAACTCGGGCGTTACTAGAGCTGTCAATTATAACGGGCGAACCCGTCACCTCAGGAAGTTTTAACGAAATTTATCGTTCTGTTTCCCATGAGGTGATTGCAGAAGACTTAGGACAAAACAGTCCACCGTCAAGTTCCGCCACATACCCATAAGATTTCCGCCACATGCCCGCCACTTACCGCGAGATAACCAGGTTAGTCACCCAGCGGGCCGACTGTCAGAATGCACAATCGATTGTCTGACGCCGCACGGTGCGCAAACCGTCCAGGAGCGCCAGAAGATTGACCCCTGGGAAAACTGGCCCGCAGGCCAGATTCCTACCCGGGCTCCCACTTCATACGTGGAGGCCGCCGGATGGGTGTTGACCCGTGAGTTTGACCGACGCTGAACAAATGGGTCTTAGTGGCTAACTGCAACAGGGCCCATTAGCTCCCCATTACCTGGTGCGGCACTGGGCGGCATCGTGCGGCGTTAGCCAACCGACTGTGCACCCTTGCGAATAAGCGGGGGAGCCTGGAAACGTACGTTTCCTAAGCAGCGGGGGTGGTTGTTGATCTGATGTCAGTCACCTTTGAAACGGTCCGTTGGCCACCCGATCCCGTGTGATATTTACTCCCAAAGGACGATAAATTCGATCTGAATTACCCCTAACATCAGGTAAAAGTCGCAAGCGACTTCGAATCTGGGACCAGACTTGAGAATGAAGAAATCTGACTAAATTTCGTAGTAAGGGCCCGAATTCGGCCGCTGAAGCTCCTCCCCAAACTCAAGTTTAAGGATGTTTCATCAATTAAAGCGAATGCGACCGCTTTTCTGAACAACGTTTCAGTTCAAGAGGCGTTCTGAAATCAAGTGGCCCAACGTTCCAAACCGATCTCCCCAATAGGTGATGGAAGGAATGCATGTTGAAAATTGACACGGTCGTATATTTTTTTGACATTACGAGACATTTTATTTTGAGATAGTCCAGGAACTTTTTAAATGCACCGTGTGTTGTATTATCTACCATATATTATCTACCTATTCTATAATTATAAATACAATGTTAACAAGGAGCAGCGGCCGAATGCGTGTGACTTGTAATCATTTATTCTTTTGTTATGTTGCAGTGTGTAGAGATATATAAGACAGAAGTAAACACAACTGATTTGTTTGAACGTAAACACGTACCCAAAGAGTATGTACTCAAATGACGTAGGTAGCCAAACAAAAAAATCGGTTGTGTCAACCCAAGTCTTTCCGGCAAACAGACAACCCCCCTTGCGCCAAACCCTTCATTCGCCCCCCCCCCCTATCCCGATCACCCCCTTTCCCACTCCATAGTGATGTGTCAAGTGACTATGATAGATTAAGTAGTATTTTTTTATATTTTGTAGTAGGAAATCCGTAAAAAAGGTTATTTTTAAAAAATACGTCGCTCGTAGACGAGATATTCCAGTCCAACAAATTATCTGTGTACCGAATTTCAATTCTCTAACACAATATTTCGAGATTGAAGTATAACTAATGCGCCCTCTGATGGATCGATTTCAACTAAAATTTCAACTCTTGCCATGACCGAATGACGCCTGCATGCCAAATTTCAGCTCAATCGCATGAAGAGTTTGGGTGCTATCGTAGAGGAATACACACACACACACACACACACACACGCACACACACACATACACAGACAGACAGACTCACAGACAGACTCAGAATGGAAATGGTCCTAATCGTCTCGGGGGGATATTTCCAAATGTCAAGGCCAAAATGGATATTTCCGTCTTCATCTCGATTTTTTTAGAGCGTTCACAATACTTTCCCTTGGGCCGGGAAAGTAAAAACAAATGACAGTTTATAATAGACATTTTTTTTAAAAACCAAAAGTTCCATTTTCAAATATGGTAATTATGATATATAAATTATTCATGAAAGTAGCCAGTTTCGGACACTTTCAGTGTGGTTTATGATAGTAGGTGTATTAAACTTACATAGTTACTAAAGAGCTCTGTTTATTTTTGGAGATGTCGTTGAGTTTGTAGGAGGTTCCCAGAATTTCCGTCGAAACTGTTATGTCCTTGAAATCCTGCCAAAACAATTATGTTCTATAATATAAAATAATTAGGTAGTAAAATAAGTTCTAAGTAGTAAAAAATGTTTATCTGGAATAGAAAAAGTATCAACATTGGCGGAGAGAGATTGTCAAATCGACTACTCTATTCTCTGATAATATTTAAGACATGATGCCCATTGGCCCATTCAAATTATGTAGACCAAAAAAGCTATTCCAACTAAAAAAGACGTACTTCGACAAAGTTCAACATGATTTTATTTCAATGTAGGCTTCCAAAATAATAGTAATGTACGTTTACGACCGTTTCTGAGTGAAGCGTGGACGCTATGGCAAAAAAAAAAACAAATAAAAATGGCGCTTTTTACGGTTTTTTGCTTATAACTTCTGGACGATACTACCTATTTAAAAATTCCATACACAAAACTTGTAGTACATTAAATTCCGCATTCAATGACACCTCAAAGATTACTTTTTTCAGTAGTATGGCTATAATCTTTAGTCAAAAATAGGCAAATTTTACCGTGGTCGTAAGTATTTTTTCATTTGTAATAGTCGTTTTTGAGTCACAGGGAAATGAGCGTAAAACACGTTTGAGTCAAAATGGTAAAATTTGCCTATTTTTGACTGCCGATTATGACCATGCGGATGAACTGAATTTAACGTCTAGTGAATCGTTTGATGCATAATTTTATACGCTACAATTTATATACACAACATACCGTTGAGAATTTATACGTGAAAAATTGAAAAAGTACCAAATTTCGCGTTTTTTGCCATAGTATCTAAACGCTCCACTCATAAACCGTCGCAAACTTATATTACTGTTATTCGAGATGCCAAAATAAAAATAAAAGTCGTTTCCAGCTTTGTCGGAAATAATTCAAACCAAAAGTTTAATTTAACTTGGCTACAGTCCGCGCACTCTCCCAGTACTAGTACTCTCCCAGTACTAGTACTGGGAGAGTGCGGGGTAAGAATCGAAGGTCGGGGGGCGGCGTAATCCGGCCGCTTTCCCAGCCCCCGATTCTTCGGAGCTCGCGGGCGGACTGTACATGATTGATGAACTAAAGAGGAATTCCAATACTTGGATTAAAGATGAGCATCTTAAAGGCGAAAATCATGACCAACCTTCAAATAGAGCAATACAATTTTTTACTTGTCGGGACCACTAAATTAATATAGTCCACAAAATGATGCTGGCTAGCGTAAACCACGGCAGATATCAGAGGGGAGAGATCAATATTGGGGTAAATTTCATATTTAATTATCGGGGCAATTAATATTGCAAAAAAAATTGGGGCAAATTTCATAATTAATTATCGGGTCAATTTATATTGCAAAAAAATATTGAGGCAAATTTTGGCAACAATAAAAAGCACGCAGATGAGATCAGATCTCAATCGGAATGAAGATCTCAATCGACCATGACTCAACAGCTGACAAAATTATTTGCTTAACTTATATAAGCAAATAATTGCTTGCTTATATAGCTATTAGACTGGGAGTTACTGGCAGAAAAATCCAAGCCATTTATATATGGACAAATATGGCGACCATTCACAAGTCAAATAAGCTAATTAATGAATTTAAAAAATGGCAATAGCCCTGGTCGTTGGGGCGTAATAGCAGGGTAATTAATTGAACTTGTCACATAAATTACTTGTTTCAAACTATTTCTTACGCAAAGATGTTCGTATTATCCGGTATCTATAAATAATGAATCTACCCTAGCGAAATGTCATACTTTTACGGTACGGCTAATGAGAATGCTTAAGTTTGTCAGCAGTATATATGGAGGGGCAAGGGCGGTCCTAGCCTTACATTTTGGGGGGGGGTCACAGTTATGGGCTTAAGGTTTGGGGGGGGGGGGTCGCCGTTATGGGCGATGAAATTGGTTTAACGGTTTGTAAATAAAACAAAGTTCCCCTTTATTATACAATAATGTATTTATGGAAACAAGTGTATTTACATAAGTAGCTTATTATAAGCCATATATTTAAGATTTGGGGGGGGGGGGGGGTCATGCCCCCTTGACCCCCCCCCCCCCCCCCCTGGGACCGCCCTTGTGGAGGGGAAGTTCTGAGATATGTTGCTTGAACTCTATAATTCATCCCATGATTTCATTGCCGCTCTGTTTACTGACGTATGTAATATGCTAAGGTCAGCTGTTCTACATGGTGTGCCCAGTGACCGTTCGTACCCACCGCTGTCGAGTACATCATAATTTACTAATTTTTATGGATCTTCGCCGAAAATAATATATTTTAAATTAACAATTTGCATTGGGGTTTTCGTGTAATTAGTCATATTTAAGAAGATTCCGAACTTCGAAACTCTGAAACGGCTCGTGATTGAGGTAAGTTGATATTCCAGATAAATAGATATTTCCAATGGTAAATACGTTATTGTTATTGGAGAGATGGGCCCACCGCCCATATATTTTTGCCCATTGATCCAATTTGTCCAGGAATGCTTCATACATAGGCCACAACGATGATGACGATGATGATGATTCAGCAAAATATGTTATGCTATACCTCTTCTCCACTATCTGGAATCTTGACATAACCGTAGACCTCGTAATTAAATTTTTCTGTGAGTATAGGGGCTTTCACGCTTTCCAACAGCGGGGTCCTGGGACTGGATTCCATGTAGCTGCGATTTCTGTAAAAAAAACATACGGTTTCACGAGGTATTAAGTTACTTTCCCAAAGTTAAGTTTACTTTCCCAAAGTTAGTCTTGATGAAGCGATATACGATGCATCGCTGTTCTAGCTCTAGCTTATTATGTCGAATACAATGAAACGGTATTGGACATAATAAGCTCGTTTACTTTTTAATTTTATTCCTTCATTTTCTTTTCATATATTTAAATTATTAAACACACAGATTTTTAAATTATTAAAGACACAGGATTTTAAATTATTAAACACTCAGCCACACGCGGAAATACACCGCTCACTCACGCACGCACACGGACACGCATAGACATACATTTTGCATAAAGGACTCCCGGGATCTCAACACAAGGAGATCTGGAAATTTTGGTTATCTACCCATGTATAAAGCTATTCGTGTTCGTTAATCATATCTGCGGTCTATCCTTGAAAAATTAAGCATGCCACATTTGTCTATGGTCTATGTAAATCAAATGGACTTTAGACACATTTGGCATTCTAAATTTTCTAATAATCGCTTCCCTGCGTTGGGCTCGATATCTGTAATCGCCCCTCGGCAGTGTTGGGCAAAATTTAGTCGACTAACGATTGACGACTAACGATTGTATACGTTAACCGTGATTAACGACTAACGATTTATTCGTTTAATCTTCAATCTTGAATAACGATTGATTAATCGTCAGTCGTAATCATGACTAATTATCGCGATTGATATTCTCGACAACGGTCAACTTCAACTTTTGCAAGTTTTCCGTCGGTCGGTTGGACGTTCAGTCCGTCGGTCAGTCGGTCGGTCGGTCGGCCGGTCGGTCGGCCGGTCGGTCGGCCTTTCGGTTAATCGGCCGGACGGCCGGTCGGTCAGTCGGTCGGCCGGTCGGCCGGTCGGTCGGTCGGCCAGTCGGAGAGTCGGCCGGTCGGCCGGTCGGTCGGCCGGTTGGTCGGTTGGTCCATCTTTCGTTCGGCCGGTCGGTCGGCCGACCGGTCGGCGAAACCGGCGAGAATCAACCAAAGATTTAATAGAAAGAATTGTCGGGTGGCATTTAAGCGAGCGAGCGAGGAGCGAGCTAGTCATAATTGACGATTGGCGATTAACAACTAATTGATTTAGTCGTGATTAATTCAATCGTGAGTAACTTTAGTCACAACTAAATTAATCATGATTAAATCAATCATGTTTGATTAGTCGACATTTTTTTTATCGATTGAACCAACACTGCCCAGTGACAGTGCATTAGAGCGGAATGTAAAATGAACGATCGTATATTTTCCCGCACTAAAACAACCTGTCGAACATAAAACCACCTTAATCAGTTTGAAAACAATTCGCCTGGTCGCAGATTATGCCGCTTTGTATTAGATTGGTAGTTTTATGCTAGAAAAGACAACCATTATTTTTACACGACTGCCGGACAAAAAAGGAATGTAATGTTTTCAGGATTCATCTATGTATGTTTTCCGTTTCTTTATTCCCCCATAACTTCTGCACGCTTGAGCCGATTTAGAAGTATGAGATATTGTTAGAATCGTGTAATCATCCCAAGTGGCATAGGCTACCTTAACTGTCCAAATATCAAGTAAGAAGTTGTGATGTCCAAATGTCAATAAATTAACATAAATATACCCTGTTTAGTGTAAAATGACTGGTCTGATTATGTACATTCCGGAAATATACATGTATCCATATGGATAAATACATAAACCACAAATATTTCATTTAAAAAAATCGTGATAAAAATATTTATACATGCAATAGTTCACTTTCTGTAACGGCTCGTTTTAATATATTTAGTTGTTATATTCCGCTCTATTGTCTTGTCACGCTGACATGGACTAATTCCGATATTAGTTGACAAAGAAACGCAATCCAGCCCATACATACCTACATACATACATGCATGCATACATATATAAATACATACATACATACATACATATATACATATATACATATATACGTACATACATAAACACATATATACATACATACATACATACATAATACATACATACATACATTCTACATGATCTAATCTAATCCATATCCAATCTAATCTAGCCCATACATACATACATACATATTTACATACATACATACATACATACATACATACATACATACATACATACATACATATATACATACTTAAAAACATATATACATACATACATAAACACATATATACATACATATGTATGTACATACATACATACATTTTACCTGATCTAATCTAATCCATATCTAATCTAATCTAATCTAGCTCATACATACATACATATTACATATATACATTTATTTATTTATTTATTTATTTATAATATTACACAAAATCGTTTGTACAGTTTACCATATCATGTCGTATATATATATATATATATATATATATATATATATATATATATATATATATATATATATATATATATATATATATATATATATATATATATATATATATATATATATATATATATATATATATATATATATATATATATATATATATATATATATATATATATATATATATATATATATATATATATATATATATATATATATATATATATATATATATATATATATATATATATATATATATATATATATATATATATATATATATATATATATATATATATATATATATATATATATATATATATATATATATATATATATATATATATATATATATATATATATATATATATATATATATATATATATATATATATATATTATAAATAGGATAGAAAACGAATTTACCGCGTGAAATTTGTAGGACCCGACGTTTCGGTGATGTTGCAGCCGCCGTTGTCTAGGGTAGACAGTCTACCCTAGACAACGGCGGCTGCAACGTCACCGAAACGTCGGGTCCTACAAATTTCACGCGGTAAATTCGTTTTCTATCCTATTTATAATGTCAAACAACCGCGATAGTCTTCGATTTTATATATATATATATATATATATATATATATATATATATATATATATATATATATATATATATATATATATATATATATATATATATATATATATATATATATATATATATATATATATATATATATATATATATATACTTTTTAGAATTGATCAATAAGATGATTATAAAGTAAATAATTATAAAAGCCACTTACATCGTGACGAAGGATTCCCTTGATCGGATTCGGGAATGCTTTAGGTGTTAACGAGAATGATGAATGCCTCTCACTTGCGGAAAGAGGAGTAGGTTTAAGTTGGGCCCATTTTTCAACTAGTAAACGCTCACCCTTCATCCAATTATCTCAAAAATTAAGCTACAATCCTTCTTTATACGTAAACTCACTCAATTTCCTATTATTTCAGGGGAAATAACAAGACAAGACGAGCTACTTGACAGATGGAAGAATTTAAAATTTCCTTTCATTGATATGAGGGCATGTCACGCTTTTAGTTTTAAGTTTTCAGCTGAATATTGATCGCAGCTTCTTTATATCGCACCTTTAGAAAATAAAAAAACGAAATTCGAAATTTTAAATTCTTCCATCTGTCAAGTAGCTCGTCTTGTCTTGTTATTTCCCCTGAAATAATAGGAAATTGAGTGAGTTTACGTATAAAGAAGGATTGTAGCTTAATTTTTGAGATAATTGGATGAAGGGTGAGCGTTTACTAGTTGAAAAATGGGCCCAACTTAAACCTACTCCTCTTTCCGCAAGTGAGAGGCATTCATCATTCTCGTTAACACCTAAAGCATTCCCGAATCCGATCAAGGGAATCCTTCGTCACGATGTAAGTGGCTTTTATAATTATTTACTTTATAATCATCTTATTGATCAATTCTAAAAAGAATATATACACAAAACTATCAAATATTTCAAAATATTGAATTTTTACATATTTTATGTTTCGTTCATTGTAAATAATCCATTTAGGTTAAAGGTAATCTTTCCAACTAATAGGAAAGAGCTGACTGCTTCCTTTCATTGATATGAGGGCATGTCACGCTTTTAGTTTTAAGTTTTCAGCTGAATATTGATCGCAGCTTCTTTATATCGCACCTTTAGAAAATAAAAAAACGAAATTCGAAATTTTAAATTCTTCCATCTGTCAAGTAGCTCGTCTTGTCTTGTTATTTCCCCTGAAATAATAGGAAATTGAGTGAGTTTACGTATAAAGAAGGATTGTAGCTTAATTTTTGAGATAATTGGATGAAGGGTGAGCGTTTACTAGTTGAAAAATGGGCCCAACTTAAACCTACTCCTCTTTCCGCAAGTGAGAGGCATTCATCATTCTCGTTAACACCTAAAGCATTCCCGAATCCGATCAAGGGAATCCTTCGTCACGATGTAAGTGGCTTTTATAATTATTTACTTTATAATCATCTTATTGATCAATTCTAAAAAGAATATATACACAAAACTATCAAATATTTCAAAATATTGAATTTTTACATATTTTATGTTTCGTTCATTGTAAATAATCCATTTAGGTTAAAGGTAATCTTTCCAACTAATAGGAAAGAGCTGACTGCTTCCTTTCATTGATATGAGGGCATGTCACGCTTTTAGTTTTAAGTTTTCAGCTGAATATTGATCGCAGCTTCTTTATATCGCACCTTTAGAAAATAAAAAAACGAAATTCGAAATTTTAAATTCTTCCATCTGTCAAGTAGCTCGTCTTGTCTTGTTATTTCCCCTGAAATAATAGGAAATTGAGTGAGTTTACGTATAAAGAAGGATTGTAGCTTAATTTTTGAGATAATTGGATGAAGGGTGAGCGTTTACTAGTTGAAAAATGGGCCCAACTTAAACCTACTCCTCTTTCCGCAAGTGAGAGGCATTCATCATTCTCGTTAACACCTAAAGCATTCCCGAATCCGATCAAGGGAATCCTTCGTCACGATGTAAGTGGCTTTTATAATTATTTACTTTATAATCATCTTATTGATCAATTCTAAAAAGAATATATACACAAAACTATCAAATATTTCAAAATATTGAATTTTTACATATTTTATGTTTCGTTCATTGTAAATAATCCATTTAGGTTAAAGGTAATCTTTCCAACTAATAGGAAAGAGCTGACTGCTTCCTTTCATTGATATGAGGGCATGTCACGCTTTTAGTTTTAAGTTTTCAGCTGAATATTGATCGCAGCTTCTTTATATCGCACCTTTAGAAAATAAAAAAACGAAATTCGACATTTTAAATTCTTCCATCTGTCAAGTAGCTCGTCTTGTCTTGTTATTTCCCCTGAAATAATAGGAAATTGAGTGAGTTTACGTATAAAGAAGGATTGTAGCTTAATTTTTGAGATAATTGGATGAAGGGTGAGCGTTTACTAGTTGAAAAATGGGCCCAACTTAAACCTACTCCTCTTTCCGCAAGTGAGAGGCATTCATCATTCTCGTTAACACCTAAAGCATTCCCGAATCCGATCAAGGGAATCCTTCGTCACGATGTAAGTGGCTTTTATAATTATTTACTTTATAATCATCTTATTGATCAATTCTAAAAAGAATATATACACAAAACTATCAAATATTTCAAAATATTGAATTTTTACATATTTTATGTTTCGTTCATTGTAAATAATCCATTTAGGTTAAAGGTAATCTTTCCAACTAATAGGAAAGAGCTGACTGCTTCCTTTCATTGATATGAGGGCATGTCACGCTTTTAGTTTTAAGTTTTCAGCTGAATATTGATCGCAGCTTCTTTATATCGCACCTTTAGAAAATAAAAAAACGAAATTCGAAATTTTAAATTCTTCCATCTGTCAAGTAGCTCGTCTTGTCTTGTTATTTCCCCTGAAATAATAGGAAATTGAGTGAGTTTACGTATAAAGAAGGATTGTAGCTTAATTTTTGAGATAATTGGATGAAGGGTGAGCGTTTACTAGTTGAAAAATGGGCCCAACTTAAACCTACTCCTCTTTCCGCAAGTGAGAGGCATTCATCATTCTCGTTAACACCTAAAGCATTCCCGAATCCGATCAAGGGAATCCTTCGTCACGATTTAAGTGGCTTTTATAATTATTTACTTTATAATCATCTTATTGATCAATTCTAAAAAGAATATATACACAAAACTATCAAATATTTCTATATATATATATATATATATATATATATATATATATATATATATATATATATATATATATATATATATATATATATATATATATATATATATATATATATATATATATATATATATATATATATATATATATATATATATATATATATATATCTCTAATCTAATCTAGCTCATACATACATACATATTACATATATACATTTATTTATTTATGTATTTATTTATAGTATTACACAAAATCGTTTGTACAGTTTACCATATCTTGTTGTATATATATATATATATATATATATATATATATATATATATATATATATATATATATATATATATATATATATATATATATATATATATATATATATATATATATATATATATATATATATATATATATATATATATATATATATATATATATATATATATATATATATATATATATATATACAACATGATATGGTATAATTAATAAGGTTTATCATATTATCATAATCATCAAATGCTTTTTATTTTAATTTATAATCATTCATTTTAAAATAACGTTTAGCACGGTTGGTTATGGTACCTTAACTAAATCGTGTAAAATATTATTAATCCATTTCTTTTTGTTCGATTCCTTGAATTTAAATTTTCAACGAATTGTTCGATTTCAGAAATGTCACATATCTTGACGACGGCTGAGCCGAAATATTGATATACATTTTATAAAAATCATTAATATTTAAGAAACACTAATCGCCTATTATTTTCCAGCATTCATTCTCGTCTTTTGCATTGTTGTGTTGCCGCTGTAGGAGACGGTAGGAAGCCAGTTTGATCAGGTTCCAATACCACAGCAGGAAACACTTAGCAAACACAGAAAGAAGAGAAGAAAAAGGCGTGGAGTCACTCCTGGTCGCCACAGACCAGATAAGTGCCCTTTCATTATTTTATCATTTCATTTATTTAGTAATAAACATAATTTCAATTTGAAAAAATAATCATTTACACATTTACAATCAAATATTATATATATATATATATATATATATATATATATATATATATATATATATATATATATATATATATATATATATATATATATATATATATATATATATATATATATATATATATATATATATATATATATATATATATATATATATATACTTTTTAGAATTGATCAATAAGATGATTATAAAGTAAATAATTATAAAAGCCACTTACATCGTGACGAAGGATTCCCTTGATCGGATTCGGGAATGCTTTAGGTGTTAACGAGAATGATGAATGCCTCTCACTTGCGGAAAGAGGAGTAGGTTTAAGTTGGGCCCATTTTTCAACTAGTAAACGCTCACCCTTCATCCAATTATCTCAAAAATTAAGCTACAATCCTTCTTTATACGTAAACTCACTCAATTTCCTATTATTTCGAGGGAAATAACAAGACAAGACGAGCTACTTGACAGATGGAAGAATTTAAAATTTCGAATTTCGTTTTTTTATTTTCTAAAGGTGCGATATAAAGAAGCTGCGATCAATATTCAGCTGAAAACTTAAAACTAAAAGCGTGACATGCCCTCATATCAATGAAAGGAAGCAGTCAGCTCTTTCCTATTAGTTGAAGTCAGCTCTTTCCTTTAGAAAATAAAAAAACGAAATTCGAAATTTTAAATTCTTCCATCTGTCAAGTAGCTCGTCTTGTCTTGTTATTTCCCTCGAAATAATAGGAAATTGAGTGAGTTTACGTATAAAGAAGGATTGTAGCTTAATTTTTGAGATAATTGGATGAAGGGTGAGCGTTTACTAGTTGAAAAATGGGCCCAACTTAAACCTACTCCTCTTTCCGCAAGTGAGAGGCATTCATCATTCTCGTTAACACCTAAAGCATTCCCGAATCCGATCAAGGGAATCCTTCGTCACGATGTAAGTGGCTTTTATAATTATTTACTTTATAATCATCTTATTGATCAATTCTAAAAAGAATATATACACAAAACTATCTATATATATATATATATATATATGAGACGTTAGCAAAAAACTGATTCTTGAGGAGATAGAGTAATGAATACAAGTCAGCTAGCTAGGCCAGGGCCTGTTCTAAGGCAGACTTTATAAAAGATTGTTTAGATGTATCTAATCAAATTACTAAATAATTATTGTATAAAAAAAAAAAATAAAGATTAAAACAATTAAAATTTGTAGAAATTCGATTACATATATACATACAAACATACATATATACATACATGCATGCATACAAACATACATTCAAACATACATACATTCTACCTAATCTAATCTAAATTAAAATGAACATTAAAGTAAATACCTTGTTTGTAGAGCCGATGATCTGCCGGTAGGCGACGAGGGCTCGCAATCTGTTGTGTCGGAATACTGCTCCCCGAATGGCCTGGACACATTATAAAATAACCTATTTTAGAAGATAACAATGACTTTTCGGATATTTGAAAGGTTAGGCTAGTCAAGGGTGTTACAGTAGTAATAATAATTCATGACAATTGCCTACTGATCTCTGCACTTTACTGAGATAAACAGCGCTTAAAATGCAACTAAATAGCGAAGTGATATAAATTATAGAATAATAGGTTTGTTTGTTTGAAAAACTTTATTGCACGCAAAATAGAGTACAACCAAGGTTTGCCATTTGCCAAGTGACAATATCTTATCGCCTGGATTATTGTTACTAAATGTTTATGTAGGCAAATTGGCATACCTATATCAAGTGTAATTTTACTTTCCTGACAGGGAAAAGTATTCTGAATGCACTTCTGTGTGTCCGTGTATTCTTAAGAGGCCGTATACGAAATTTTGCGCATTTCGTGAATTTACGTAATTTTGCAGACGTGAATTTAAGGTTAAAATACTTTATTTCTATAAGTTTTATTGCACAACATAAAAGATCATTTATATTATTGTCTAATGAGAGAGCTACTTTTTTGAAAATTATTATAGAATTTTGATTAATTGACCTTAAACCGGCGACTGTTTGTGAATTTTTGCTGTTAGAGGTTCAGAATATAACATATTTACGAATCGTTTTGACGTCTAAACGGTATAAAAAAAATACAGTGTATTGCTGTGAAAGTCCTCTATATAATAAGTGAATCACTTTTTACTACTTTCATATAAAATTGTTGATAAAAAAATTATTTAACTTTGTCAATTTTTTTAGAAAATGGGCGAAGAATTGCTTTTGATTTTGGCCTTTTAGAACTCTCGTTCATAAAATAAAAACAACACAAATAAACTTTAGTTCAATATCAATCCATTTCCTCAAAAAAAAATGCAAAACATTAATTAAAATTGACAATAAAGTCGTTTAAAACAATCTAATTCTCGCGTTATGATACTCGCCTGATACGATTCACGCCTCAAGTCAGCTAGTCCCCGCCGAGCGCTTCCAAAGGGTGGACGTATCTCTTTGTCTCCGAAAATCCTACCTACCTATAGTTATATTATACCAATGATTATAGAGGTATCACGGCCCACATCGATTTCGTACACGGCCTCTTAACAATAGCGCACAAACGCTTCATCCAATTGAGCTGAAATTTAGCACACAGGCATCGTTTGCTCATCTAGTATTGTAGTTTAAATCGGTCAACCGAAAGGCGCGCTAGTCATACTTCAATCTCGAAATATTGCAGTTAGTTTGAAATTCGGCACACAGATGCCTTGTTGGAGCAAAATCCCTTTGTGAAATTCCGGTTGGATTATTTTGTACATATTATGTATCTTGTATTTAAATAATATTTAAAGTCCGCCATAATTAAGAAAATACTAAAACGTTTTTTTAGGAAAACACCATTTTAATACTAAAAAAATACTAAATAATACTACTTTTGCTATGATAGTCACTTGACTGTCGGGTAGCGAGGGAGTGGTCGGGGGTGTAGTTGGCGGGGCAGGGGGGTTGGGGAGAGGTGAAGGGAATAAGCACGCGTGGGGGGGGGGGGGCTGTCTGCTTTCCAGGGAAGTCTTGGGTGACACAACCGATTTTGGTGAAGTAGTGGTCATAACAAATCAGTACAATTACATAATAACCATATTATTGAAAACATGTAAATATATTAAAAGGAATAAAAAACACGACTGTCATTACAAAAAGTGAACTACTCTATTTATAATATTATTGAATAATAATAATAATAATAAAACTCTTAATTTGCACTTAATTGTTATACAAAAAGGCAAGCTTATTGCCGCATGGCAATATCTTACAACTAACCTAAACTCAGTGGTACATGCGCGCATTGTGAAAATAAAGCTTATTACATAATATACAGACCGTCTGCAAACATACCGACAACTGGAAGAATTTTAAACTAATAATGCCCGAGGAGAGGAAATCGGGAGAGGAAGAGGAGAGAAAGGGAAGAACTGGTTACTTCTTAGAAAGGTAGTAATCATTAAGGTGAGTCTTAAACGATGGTAAAGAAGGCGAGTTTCTTATGTTTGCTGGGAGATCGTTCCAGAGTCTTGCACCATGGACACAGAAAGAATAGGAATAGAAATCACTATTAGGACTCGGATTTTTTAGTAAACTGTCAGAGGCTGACCGAAGTCCGAGACCGTGGGAACTTAGTGGTTCAAAAAGCTCGTGGAGATAGGATGGTGTCAATTGGGAGAGTACACGATATAGGAGAGCAAGTATATGAACATTTCTTCTTTGGCGTACTGGCAACCACTTTAACTGTGCCCTATATTCGGACACGTGATCATACTTACGTAGACCGAAGATGAATCGTATGCATACTTTTTGCAAACTTTCAAGTTTGTTAAGCAGTTCCTCTGATAAATCGAGATAAGCCCCGCCCCATCTGCATAATCAAGGAAAGGTAAGAGGAGAGACTGTACAAGTGATTTTTTTGTGTCCATTGGAAGAAATCTTCTGAGTGTTTGCAGAGGGTGAAAACTAGCAAATATTTTACGACTTACCTCGTCCACGTGTGGTTGCCAGGAGAAATGTTTATCGATAATTAGACCAAGATTTTTCACTTTTTGCGACAATGGTATGGTGATATCGTTCAGTTTTAAAAGCGGAAGGGATTTAACATTTACTCTGGAGAGCAATTTACGACCTCCAATGAGTATAGCCTGGGATTTCAAAGGGTTGATTAGTAAACCCATCAGCGCACACCATTCACAAATGACCTGAAGATCAGAGTTCATATTGGCGATCGAGTCATTGATATTTTCGGGAGAGAGATGATTATATATTTGAACATCATCTACATACAGATGACTATGTCCACGAACTTGGTTGGAGATAGGATTTATAAAAATTGAAAAAAGAAGCGTGGACAGAACCGCACCTTGTGGAACTCCAGCTGTTAGATTAACCCATTCGGATGATCAATCGCCTACTTTTATACGTTGTTGTCAGGAATAACGGTTTGCGAACAGTTGAGAGTTTGTAGCCGTGCAACAAGCAAGTCGAAGTCGTCAGAGTTGAAGGCGCTGCTAAAGTCTAAGAGAACAAGCAAAGTAAGTTGTCTCTGTGTATTTAACGGTTTCTATATGAACAAACTCGGTTTGTATATTTATCCATATAGATACATATATATTTTTCGGAATGTACTCAATCAGCCCTTTCATTTGAAGCTAAACGAAATATATTTTAGTTTTATGAGATTTAGACATTTAGACAACAATTTACTTGATATTTAGACAGTAAACATCCTCCCATCCCCGTTTTAATTTCACAAGTTTATGATAAGTTTTAAATTCAAAGCTTTATTTCAATTTTAATAAAAATACTTTTCTAAATATTGGATGTGCTAAAACCATTGCAAGTTGCGCAGAAATTTTTACTAAATATTGTAATTAAAACTGGTTTTTTTTTGTAAGTAAAATGAATGTTTTATAGTAATCAATTCTTAAATAAATAGATATGAGTAAGCATGTGTTTTAATTGCCCTCAATGAAATATTCTACTTTAAACACCGAAATAGGATATGGGCCATATTCTATCTCTCCTATCCATATAAAAATATTATTTGCAGTAGCTGTTTTTAAGATGCGCAACAAATGTTAGATTAAAACATTTTGGGCGGCTCTAGAAAAAAATGTAAGCGAAACAAGTTTAAGAACCAGTGCTAAAGAAAAAAATAGTGGGCATTACGTAGAGAAATCGAGCAATATGCGTAGTTGATAAAAAGATTTCGTTTCGTCAAAGTCAAGAGTTTATCGCCGAATTATGATAACCCTTCAATCACTTATTTCATGCGCTTTTTGCCAAAAATCTAAATTACTACCTGATTGTTATGTGATTTCTTATTATTATTATTATTTTCTTTGACTTTTTTTATTTTATTTATTACTATTACTTATTCATAAATTTTGGTGACTATTGTTTGATATCATTTGACATTTTATTTTATTTTTATTTTATTAACACGATTATTTATTTTTGTGTTTATTAGTTATAATTGTATTATTAGTTATAATTTGTAATGGTGACGGGAATATATATATTTCTTTTCCTTTTTATTTTTTTTATTTTATTCATTGCCGAATATATGTGATATAAAAACTAGAGATCTAGCTGCCCTGGAACAAGTCCTGGCACTTAGTTGGGCAGCAGCAGTACTTAAATGCTAATGCTCATATCGGCCGTGTTTAATTTTAATTTTAATTTTAATTATATATTTTTTTTTTATTGTTATGATTATTAGTGATACTTGTGCACTTGTAAATGAATTGTTGAATTAAATAAATAAATAAATAAATAAATTGTCATAATATAAACGCTGATTGACATATAATAGTTTCCTTGTTAGTCAAATAAAAAAACTTAATGTTTATCCACAAAAACAAATTAAACTATCATAGCAGTCCTTTATTATTAATATTTTTTAAAAGTACCTAGTGACGCGCAAAATTGCGATTTGGCCAAATACCTGACCGAATAGCCGAATATTCGACTAAATCCAAAAATGTTTCCCCTACTTATCTCCCATCCGAATGCTTCATTATGTGCATAAATAAGTAGAAAAACATGGCATTATGATTGTTTATAATAAGATTGTTAATATTATAATTTATGTGAATCGCTTATTATTTATGGCATAATTATCCGCCGCAGAGCATATCGCCATATCACCAATGAACTTTATATTGAATCTGAAGTCCTTCATTATAGGCAACTTCTTCTAAAAACTTCCGTCTTAAAGCTATAGTTGGACAATAATTCAATTTTCGTAATACATCAGAACCGTAATACTTCAGAACAAGTTTTACAAAATAGTTATGAAAACTTAATTTGAACACATCATTTGAACAAAGACATTACTCTTTAATTACGTCAAGAATTTGAGAATTAAAAATGGATTAGACATTTAAGACAACCTTACAGAAATGTTACAAATTTAACTTCATTAAATTTAGGCGCATAAATTATAATTATATTTTTAAACATATCTGTTGATTATATTTTGATTACGTTCAATATTTCTTAAATGTTGTTATATTATATATTGTTTTGACAATGCATTCTATTTATTTTGACTAGGTATTATTACATAAAATTTTATATTACTTAACGTATATTTCATATTACTAACTTTTTGATAAGTCGCTCATGACTTTTCTTTTCTTACTCTTTCTCTCTTGTTTTCTTTCTAATAATATTATTTTTCTCTTTTTTTTTGTTTTTTAGTCTACTATATTTATCTCGCTCTATTTAACTGTTTTTTTGTTAAATGTTATTGCCAATTTTTAAAATGGAATTGCGATTTACATTTTTGGGGAATACATTTTAGGGCATATTAATTTATGAGAATTTTACTAGATTATTAGATTATGATTATTAGATTCCGGGTGGACACCCTAGAATGGGTTAGTTCCAGTTGGGTGTCAGAATCCAATACCAATGAGGTTAGGGCTTTGCCATTCAGTGCCTGTTAGTTTTGTAAGCAAAATTATATATTTCATAGAAATTAATTCTTTAATAAATAAGTGAATAAATTATATACCTATGTGTTTTGCGCAGATTGGAAAAAAACCTTTTTTTTATAATAAAAACGAATTCTTCTTAAGATACTGGAAAAAAGCCGCCGTTTTTCCTTAAAAGGGTATATTTACGGCCTGGCAAAAATTCGGTATTCGGGCGAATATTAAAAAGAGGCCGAACAAAGTTTATTTCTTGAACTATTTAAATATTATTTATATCAACCTTGGACTAGTTTTAAATGTTTCTTTGATTATTGTCTTAACCCCTCAAATGTGAGGCGTCCCTTAAGGGATGCCTTGGCAAAATGTATACAAAATGTATATAAATTTATATAAATGTAAATATAAATGTAAATGTGCGCCGCTTTATAGTAATCCGCTCTATAGTAATGCTATAGCTCTATAGTAAATTCCGCTCTATGTAAATGTAAATGTAAATATAAATTTATAAACATTTTGCCGTAGGCAACCCGAGCTAATCGCCATTCATTTGAGGGGTTAATATAGTTTCGATTAAATTTGATTGAATATTTTACTGGTTACTGTAAGTAAATTTCAAAAATACCAGACTAAATTTGACTATTTTTGAAGTTTTACAGTTTTAAAGATTATTCGTAACAATACTACTTGTTCACTACATTATTTTATGTGTGGCGAATTTGAACGTTCTTGGATACTTGACATACTTTATATATTATTTTAAGAACTTTTTAATCATATCATATTCATTGTTTTATTTTTTTATTCTTGGATTATTTTAATATTACTTTTATTACACTTGGATTACACATCAACTATCCCTACTCTTCATGTTCCTCATGCTGGTACCAACGATAGGCAAAATACATTTCTGTGGCAAACAAGTGACGACTTCAATGATTTGATTAAACGCTTTGACTTTGATCTATTCTGTACGAGTATTAACTCAGCTAGGCAGCGACTGAACAGTGAATTCTTCAGCATTAATTGTTGAATAATTTTTGATGTATTTTTAATCGATAGCTTTAATTGAAAGGTCACATATGTTTCTACAACGTTACTTAAACGTAAAAACCTTTAATTGGCTCTCTGTTATCTTACTCCGTCTTTTTGTTAATTTATAGTTAGCTAAAAATAAATAGCTTCCTAAAAATAAGTAAAAAAATAAATAAATAAATTTAATGTTATATGAGTATTATTTCTTAGACTCATTAAATGTTATTATGATTGAATTAAATATTTTTTTTAACTGCTTGCTGTAATTAAAAACATAATAGGTATTAAGGACAAAGAGTAATCTGTGGTTATAGACATATAATTGAAATTGTACGCCCTGTCGGCAAACTGTATAGAACCATTTTGTACCAAATATCTGTACCTGTAACCTACAGTTATACAATAAAAATCTATTTATCATACAGCGATGGGAAATAATGAATAATTTGAATAACTGATTTTGAAATAGAAATAATGTGGCTTGGAATGAGTATTTAAAAAAAAATAATTTGTTCAAAAGTCAAAGTGGACAGTTAGATAGGTAAGGATATACTGCAAGAAGATCTGGATAGATTCCAAAGTTATAGTCTCTTAAACAAATTAGACCTTAATGTATCTAAGTGTTATATTTGCTCCTTCACACGTAAACCTCTACCGTCTCTATATAATTACAAACTTCAAAATAGCACATTGGCTAGAGTTTTCTCCATTAAAGATTTAGGTGTGACTTTTGATTCTAATCTGATTTTTAATGAACATATTGATAACATTGTCAAGAGAGCGTCCAAAGCACTAGGTTTTGTTAGTAGAATGTCAGCAGAATTTGAAATAGTTAAAACCTTTAAAATATTATACTGTGCGTTTGCTCAAAGTCATCTCGAATATGCGTCTCAGGTTTGGAACCCATCTTACAATACCTATATAACTCGCATAGAGGGCATTCAAAAACGGCTTCTTAGGTACTTGCAATTCAGAATTAAATCATACATTTCTAGCTATTCAGAGCGTTGTAAGAAATTCCATATTCTCCCACTATCAAAAAGAAGGAGCATAGCGGACCTGTCCTATCTTCTAAACATTGCAAATGGAAAGGTTGACTGTCCCGAGTTGCTTGGACGTTTGGGCTTACGTTACCTGCAGCGCGTCTCAGGCATTCCAACCTGCTTTACAGGTCCCGCAACGAGAGCTGGCACGTTCACAGTACTCACACTAATGCAATGTCGTAACGCGCGACGTGACTTTCACTTGATGCGCATCATAAAAAGTCTTTCAGTCTCTCTCGCTCGCGCACTGTATAGTGACATTGCATTAGTGTGAGTACTGTGAACGTGCCAGCTCTTATCGCGTGACCTGTACGCGCCCACTGCAAAAACGAATTATAAGAATAATTCTTATGTCATACGAGCGAGTAGATGTTTTAATGTATTGGCGCGAAAAGTTGATATTGACCTATTCAACACCTCTTCACGAAAAGTGAAATTTATACTAAACAATATGTTCTTTTCTTCTTAGCAATATTAGCATCTATCTAGTTATATTTGTTTATTTCTTCACTTCTTGTAATTTTTTATTATATGTGAAAACTTTTAATTTAATTGGCCTTTAGCACTTATTTCTCAATGTGTACCTATATATGTTTAACTAGCTGTAAGTTTTCCTAAGAAATGAAAATAAAATCAAATGAAAATATAATATCTTACCCGTAGCTGAAAGTTGAACCAAAGGAACTTCCAAGAGTGTGAGCTTCAGATTCATCGTCCGTTCTCGGCAAAGGTTTCTTCTCGATTTTCATGTTTGTGGCTGTGTAACTGCAATTTCTGAAAGAAAAATAAAAACGAATAAAATTTTGTATTTTTAATATAAATCTACTTATACTTAGGTTTTCCTTCCTTTGGAAAATAGATTGGTCCTATGTCCTTATTCTAAAAAAGTGAAAAACTTTGGAATACTGTCGATTAATGACAGACATCATAAAATGAAGTCATCTTGCGTTTAGGATTTTGGATTATCGTAGCTCTATTGTGAGACCTCGTACTCGCCAACAAGCAAACTTTTCAGGGCATTGGGAAACACTGAATATCTTTGTTCACGAGTTTTCTTTTAATTGTGTAAATGGGGTAGAATAAAAAAAATAAAAATAGTGTACTGTACTACTGCACTCTACTGCAGTTTACTGTACTACTGTACACCGTATCACCGCTACTTAAGAGAGAGGACCGCGCAAGCGAACCTCGAACCTGTAACCAGTCGGGAGACCGGAATAATCTAATTGCAACTGGAGGTAAGGGCGCGAGTGTCGGACCGTTGTTTGATTAACCTGGTTATCTCGCGGAAAGGCGTTGGCTTCTTACGTGGAGTGGCGTCACTACTAAGCACGTAAGAACCGGATATCATAAATGAATGCGTATACAAAATTTCGTGTCTTTGCTGTTGACCGTTGAGGAGTTCCTTCGTTGGAAGCCATCCCGCAGTCCTGTCTTGGTGAAACTTATAACGTGCTGTCGTAATTGAATGCATATACAAAATTTCGTGTCTGTGCTGTTGGCCGCTTCAGAGTTCCCTCGTCGTGAGCTAACCCTGGGTGCAGCAGCCATGTCATGGTGAAACTTAGAACGTTCTATCATAACTGACCTAGAACGGGCTATCATAATAAAATTTTGTATCCGGCGTTGCCCAGGGTAGACTTCGGTTGGTTGCCTTAGACTTCGAGAACGGCGGGTGCAACATCGCCGATACGTCGTGTGTTACAATCTTTACGCGGTAAATTTGTTTTTTATTTTATTCAAACAACCGCGATTGTCTGATATCGTATGGACATAACTCGACTTTTTTGAGACTAGTGATAGTAATAGCTTCTGAGCCATAGAATTATCAATACTGAAAAAGCAAACTACCTATAACATAAATAAATTCAGTATTCAGCTAGGACCTTTAAAGAAACAGTTTAAACTCCAACACACTATTTATTGATAGTATTTTGTGTATTCTCGGATAAAGCGTCGATGTGTATTTAATAATTATCTATAACAAATATTCAAATGACGCATGAGGACAATTTTTATTTTGTAGAACTGCACAATATGGGAACGGCTAATAAGCAACAACCTAATAAACTACAGCCGTTTGTTCAACAATCGCTTATACAAATACGAAATGCTGTATAAATCAAATATTGCATTGTTGGTCTGAAGTGATTCATTTGTACATATAATGTATGTTTTAGGAGTATCATAAATTCTTTAAATTTGCAGTTAGGAGGAGGGGCCGTGCATAGAGGGGGGGGGGGGGGGGGGATAGCGTGCGCCACAGGTGAATTGGTGTTTCATATCCATTTTATTGCATTTTTACACGACTGCCCAACAAAAAAACACTGTGACGTGTTCACGGTCTATCTACAGTTGGGAACTAAGCTAAATGTAAGCGGTGGCTAAGGTGCGGGGACCGGCATTTGGTGTCCCCACCACAGACATTAGTGCTGTGACTCGTCCGATCACTCGTCCGATGCTCCTCGACAGTAATAGGTATAGGCCCGACGCTAACGAAAGAAAGCGTGTTCTACGAACGCCGCTTTTATATTTCATCATAACTTCTAAACGCTCCAACCGATTTAGAAGTGTATGGTATTGTTAGAATCTTTATGTCATATCGGTTGTCATAGGGTACCCTAACTATATATAGTTATATAACAATATATTAACATACGTACAATATCGTATATCGTGTTTAGTGTCAAATGAAAGGTCTCGTTGCGTATATTTCAGAAATATGGATAAATATGGATAAACAGATATAGCACAAATATTTCAAAGAAACCTCAATAAAATAGTTAAAAATACAATAGTTCTTTTTCTGTAACGGCAGTCGTGTTTTTATTCTTGTTAATATGTTCTTATTATTTGTAGTATCTTTTGACTTGTTCGTAATGGATTTTTTTCAAATACAAAAGACTTTGTTAAATTGTAAATATGAATTAAAATAATGAACACTGATTTCGTTCGAAGCATTTCTTGTTACTACAACAGTTAATATTTTATTACCGCTTATGTAATGTATATGTTACAGTTAACACCCGTTTTTAGATAGAACGCGTTTTCCCTAGTTAGAACTAGTTTTTACTTAATGCCTTTGTTAAAACTAGAATTAACTAATGCTCAAAATTGAATATCAGGTAAAACTAGTTTTTACTAGACAAAACGCGTTTTTCCAAACCGGGGGAATTCCGGGGGAATCTCTTTCCAAACGCCCGCGCCGTTCGCGCGCTGTGCGCTCGCTCGATTCAGTACCGCTTTGTTTTCATTCTGATAAGCACGTATAGATTGATTCGAGCGCAATTGTCATGGCAAACTTAAATGAAGGAACGCGATGGAAAGAGGAGTTTTTAAACCAGTTATTAGCGATTCGCGATCACGAAAAAAAAGAGGACCACTTCTGTATTATGACAAAAGGAACCTACGACAATTTAGTGGACGAAATTCAAGAAGCACAATTAGCTGTTCAGAAATCTCAGAAACAGTACAGGAGACTGAAGCGATTTAAGGTAATCAATATTTGTGGAATACGAAAATTAGTGACTAGACAAGAGCCCATGAAATACTACTTGTATGTAGATGAAATTTTTGATATAATTGAAGCAGCTCATGTGGCCGTTGGTCATGGTGGTCGGGATAGACTTAAAAATGAAACTTCACGAAAATATGCGAACATAACTTTAGAAATGATAAATATTTTTCTCTCTATGTGCGAAACTTGTCAGCGTAAAAAGAGTATGAAGAAAAAAGGACTTGTTTCAAAACCCATACTACATTCTGAAATGAACAGCCGTTGCCAAGTCGATCTTATCGACATGCAAACTCAAGAAGATCGGGGATTTAAGTTTATAATGGTGTATCAGGACCATTTGACAAAATTTGTTTTGTTGCGTGCACTGAAAAGTAAGAGAGCCGTAGAGGTGGCGTATCAGTTGACTGATATATTTTTGACATTTGGTGCTCCTTGCATCTTACACTCGGATAACGGCAGAGAATTTGTAAATTCTGTCATAAATGAGCTCGTTTCATTTTGGCCGGAGTGTAAACTGGTCCATGGAAAGCCAAGACACAGTCAAAGCCAAGGATCTGTTGAAAGAGCTAACCAAGACATAGAGAAAATGTTAGCTTCATGGATGCAAGATAACGATACCACAAATTGGTCAAATGGTATTCGGTTTGTACAGTTTATGAAAAATCGGGCGCTTCATTCCGGTATTAAACAATCACCATACAAAGCAATGTTTGGTATAGAACCACGAGTAGGTCTTATGACTTCGACTTTACCACGAGATGCTATTGAGGATATACGAGAGGAAGATGATCTCGAAAATGCGTTAAATAAAATAAATATGACGGATAGTACAGATAATGCAAAAGCTGAGCCTGTGGCTAGTTGCAGTGGACATCGTCAGATTATAACCGGAGCCAAACAAAAAGACGCAGAAAGTTCATCCAAAACAAGTGGAGAATCGCCAATCGCACCAGAAGCCAGTGAATATGACATTGAAGCTGAAGCATCTACGACCGTAGAGCCTCTTATAATACCACCAAATGACAAAGACCTCGAAGTTGTAACAAATGTGAATCGACAAATAATGGCATCCAGAGAAACAGCACATCGAAACTTAAAAAAACAGGCCAAGAGAATGACATTGGCTTCAGATGCAATTCACGTTCCAGTAGAAATTGGTGATAATGTCATTATACAAATCCCTGATGTCGACAGAGCAAAAGCAGATCTACGTAATATAGTCGGAGTGGTTCTTCAAAAGGATGATCAAGGTTTTCACAAGATTGGAACGAAATATGGAATACTCGAGAAATTATATTGCAGGTATGTACCTATGGGTTGCTTAATTGTTTTATCATATAACTATATCGCTATTAGGTAAATGCCAACTATTTAAATGTGCTTTTCAGGTCAGAATTTGATAAGTGCAAAGAAAAATTTTTGCATGAAGAAGATGTTCCGAATACCAATTTACCTTTGAGAACTGTTGCTAAGGAAGCAGCCATAGGAACAGGCCAAGGATTTATGCGCTGCGTATGCAAGAAAGAATGTATGTCAAAAAGGTGTCTCTGCAAGAAAAATGGTTACCTTTGTAACTCAAAATGCCACGATAGTTTGTCTTGCAATAACAAGTAGATCCTCATCCTTTTCTAATTTTAAGGTTTTGATTATTTTTTATTGTATGGTAACAAATGTTCCTTAACAACTTGTTTGATTATTTTATTTACTTTTAATTAATATTGTTACCTTGGCAACTTCTTTATGTCGATGTTCCCTAAAATGTTCCTTTAGTGTAAGATTATTATTTTGTGTCCTAGATCTTTTTAATAAATATTTTTAAAGTATATCTTGTTTTCAATCCCAAATTAGTTTCTGTAGTGCTGGTTTTAACTAAGGCTCGGAGTGACAACTAGTTTTATCTGAAAATCAAAAATATCAGTGGTAAATTCTAGTTTTGACTAGGTATTTCTAGTTTTAACAAAAGCATTAAGTAAAAACTAGTTCTAACTAGGGAAAACGCGTTCTATCTAAAAACGGGTTTTAACTGTAACATATACATATATGCAGGAAAAAACGGTGATGGAGAGATGCTCGACTAAACAGAAAAGAAAATGGCAAAGCTCACACAAGCGGTTCTGAGACTTGTAGCTAACGGATTTCTTTACAAACCTTATCAAATATAACAATATTATACTGTTTTCTACAATATTTCTTTACAATTTTTTAATATTATACAATTTTATATAGGTTTACCCTATTTTGATAACATTATACAATCTTTATTATAAAGTCCTCTGCCAGAAATTAAGATTTAAATTTCTTCTTTCATTTCATTGAGCATATGGAGGTTTTTTTATTTTTATTTCGATTTAATGGCTCGTTGATAACAAACTCAGCCAATTGTATCATATTTTAAATGTTGGTAGCATTCGAAATTTGATTTATTTCGTAATGTCACTTTCATTTAGAAAACGGCTTTGCCGAAGTGATCAATAGTTTTTTTTTATTTTTTCGCTTAATTCGTCTCAATTGAAGGCATTTTGTGTTGCATAAGGATAAGCCCTATTTATGAGATATATGGATGAATAGTGATCGTTAGTCGACTGCAAAAGGACCTTTAAACTTACATTGCACCGTCCGAAAGTCGTGCACATCCGTAAGTATATCTCATTCAAACATAAGCATTTCCCAATACAAGCTGGGATTTCCTTCGCTTCTTTTTAAGTAGCTTTTACTAATTTTATTATATATATATATATATATATATATATAATATATATATATATATATATATATATATATATATAAATATATATATATATATATATATATATATATATATATATATATATATATATATATATATATATATATATATATATATATATATATATATATATATATATATATATATATATATATATATATAATATATATATATATATATATCTATATATATATATATATAATATATATATATATATATATATATATATATATATATATATATATATATATATATATATATAGATATATATATATATATATATATATATATATATATATATATATATATATATATATATATATATTATATATATATATATATATATATATATATATATATATATATATATATATATATATATATATATATATTATATATATATTTTTAAATTATTTTCAATAATATATAAATATAATATAATAGGAATATATATATTATTGAAAATAATTTATATATTATTGAAAATAATTTAAAAAAATTTACACACTTAAAATATCAAAATATATATATATATATATATATATATATATATATATATATATATATATATATATATATATATATATATATATATATATATATATATATATATATATATATATATATATATATATATATATATATATATATATATATATATATATATATATATATATATATATATATATATATATATATATATATATATATATATATATATATATATATATATATATATATATATATATATATATATATATATATATATATATATATATATATATATATATATATATATATATATATATATATATATATATATATATATATATATATATATATATATATATATATATATATATATATATATATATATATATATATATATATATATATATATATATATATATATATATATATATATTTACACTACTGTGAAAAAGTCTTCGAACAGTTACCCACAAAATAAACAAGGTGTCGTATTTTTGAAAGTAACTAAGTGAGCCCATTCCTTTTTTTTTGTCGGGCTTGTTCATTCATCGGAGGAGTCAAAAGACTTTATTAGACATTTCTGCAACCTACCTGGGTTGGGAAACGATTAGAAGTGTGGACAATGGTTAAATTTTCACAAAATACCGTTCTCGTCTTTACCTAAAAAAGAGGTTGTATTTAAAACTAATATTATTTTTGAAACTCTGCATATTGAGCACGTCGCAAAACGGTTATTGTGAAATAGTTTTTGATTCTCTCTGCCAATATTTAAAAAATATATAATTCGAAATACCGTCGTTTAACCCTGCCGCGGAAAATTGATTATATTGCTATTGACCTGTGAACTCTTTGATTATATTTTATTAAAATGAATAAAATTAGTGCAATGGATCGACAAAAAAATATTATTCACCATAAAGAAGGATATTCAGTGCGAAAAATCCAACAACTGTACTGCTTTAGTAATTCATGTACCCGTCTGAATACAGTCTCTCATGAATTCTGACCAAGGGTCCAACCTCATTCACCGAAAAATACCCCTAAACCATAACAGAACCTCCCCGTGCTTCACTGTTGCAGCCAAATACTTGTCTTTATATTGTTCTCCGTGGCATCTGCGGACGAATTGGCGGCGATTAGATCTAAAAAAAATTAATGTGGACTTGTCTGTCCAGAGGACTCTTTTCCACTGCCCATGGTCCAAGTTTTATGTTCTTGGGCAAATTTTAATCGTCTCTGACGATTATTCTTACGAAGTAATGGTTTCCGGTTGGTCACACACCCTCGAGGATTATTTTTCAGCAGGACTTTTCGAACCGCCGATGGGGTCACCAAAACGCCGCAAGACTCATTAAGATCCTGGGCCAGATCACGGCTTGAGTTTTTTTTTACCTCAAGGATGAGACCACTTTATAGTGCTCTGATAAGTTTCCTTCATTGTAAATAATCCATTTAGGTTAAAGGTAAACTTTCCAACTAATAGGAAAGTGCTGACTGCTTCCTTTCATTGATGTGAAGGCATGTCACGCATTTAGATTTAATTTTTCAGCTGAATATTATTGATCGCAGCTTCTTTATATCGCACCTTTAGAAAATTAAAAAAAATAAATTCGAAATTTTAAATTCTTCCATCTGTCAAGTAGCTCGTCTTGTCCGTTATTTCCCTTGAAATAATAAGTATTCGAGTGATTTTACGTGTAAATAAGGATGATTGCTTCATTTTTGAGATAATTGGATGAAGGGTGAGCGTTACTAGTTGTAAAATGGGCCCAACTAAACCTACTTCTCTTTCCGCAAGTGAGAGACATCTATCATTCTCGTTTGTTACACCAAAGCATTCCCGAATCCCACCAAGGGAGTCCTTCGTCACGATGTACATAAGTGGCTTTTATAATTATTTACTTTATAATCATCTATTTAATCAATTCTAAAAAGAATATATACACAAAACTATCAAATATTTCAAAATATTGAATTTTTACATATTTTATGTTTCCTTCATTGTAAATAATCCATTTAGGTTAAAGGTAAACTTTCCAACTAATAGGAAAGTGCTGACTGCTTCCTTTCATTGATGTGAAGGCATGTCACGCATTTAGATTTAATTTTTCAGCTGAATATTATTGATCGCAGCTTCTTTATATCGCACCTTTAGAAAATTAAAAAAAATAAATTCGAAATTTTAAATTCTTCCATCTGTCAAGTAGCTCGTCTTGTCCGTTATTTCCCTTGAAATAATAAGTATTCGAGTGATTTTACGTGTTCAATCGTGATGATTGCTTCATTTTTGAGATAATTGGATGAAGGGTGAGCGTTACTAGTTGTAAAATGGGCCCAACTAAACCTACTTCTCTTTCCGCAAGTGAGAGACATCTATCATTCTCGTTTGTTACACCAAAGCATTCCCGAATCCCACCAAGGGAGTCCTTCGTCACGATGTACATAAGTGGCTTTTATAATTATTTACTTTATAATCATCTATATATATATATATATATATATATATATATATATATATATATATATATATATATATATATATATATATATATATATATATATATATATATATATATATATATATATATATATATATATATATATATATATATATATATATATATATATATATATATATATATATATATATATATATATATATATATATATATATATATATATATATATAATTACTTTCACAAACTAGGAAAATAAGTTCTAAAAATATTCACTGCCTCCACGACTATTATTTCTCGTGTTGTGATGATGATAACCACTATTTGTTAGGTGTCCAACCATAGAAGTTTATCAACAACTCTACTCTTTTATAGATACACTGGAAGAGCTGGAAAAATCCGCGACTTATCTAACTACATAACATTTTTATTGTAATCTCCAAGAGCGAATAACATTATCGACAAAATTATTTATTATTCTTTGACGTCAAAAAAGGAAGACCTCCATACTTGACACCGGGCTAACGCCCTCGAGGAATGACGCTGTCTCGTAATCATTTCGATTCATTCGAGGCTGTTTCCATAAGTTCGTAGCTTCGATAAGATTGTATAAAATCGGTTGTCTCACCCCAAGACTCCCGGCAAATTTAAAGGGACTTATTTCATCTGAATATATCAATACTAATATTATAAAGACGTAAAGTTTGTGACGTTGTAGGAAGTAATGTCTGGATCTACTGAACCGACTTTAAAAATTGTTTTACCAATAGAAAACCACGTTATTTGTGAGTGTCATAGGCTATATATTAATCCGAAAAATAAAAAGACTTTTTCGTGGTAGTCGGATTTCCAAAGTAAGTCGGAAAAACGGTTGAACGAAAACGTTTCTAACTAACGCTGCCTTAACGGTGAGAGATATATGATTAAGTTCTAGGGAAAAGTTGTAGAGCTTGATAATGCCTACAAAAAAGTCAGCGACAGCATATGTCTAACTTTTATATTTAGGTCACAAAAGTAGTTTTTCACATTAAAAAATTAATTTAAATTGTTAGGTCATGTTTATTGGTCATATTATCAGCAATTATGAATTATTATCAAAATAAGTAAATTTATCGTCTCAAGTGTTTAAAACAACAGACTTTTCCCTTTTTCTACATATAATTTCCCTTTTACTGCATAAATAGTTAAAGAAATCATACACTCACAAATAAGACACTAACAAGAAGACACTCACAAATAACGGTATTATATGTAGTCAAATTGGCATGCAAATACATACATACATATGCAGTAAAAATATAACCCTTCTTTTGGCAGTCAGGAAATAAATCATAGCACTCACTACTAACCGAACCACAATCATAATTTCATCACAGGTAAAAAGTTTTAGCGCCCAACAAAGTGGGCACGGGTCAGCTAGTACTCCATAAATAAAGTCGATGAGCAGTTGGCGAAAATTCCTATTAATATGCGACGCGAAGCAATGAAAATTTCAATTTCGAACGGACGTCATATCATTCAATTTAAAAATCAAATTGCAAACGCGGGTCGACGTGAGCCTTCGAATTTGAATTTCGAACGAGCCACGTTATTTAATTAATATATGGCGAACTTTTATTATTATTTGTGTCGCTTGTATATGATATATTCCGACCAAAATTTCACAATGTGAGTTCGGCCCAACAAAGCATCTGTGTTCCAAATTTCAAGTCTCTATGTACATCATTTTGGTATTGATGTATGACTAGCGCGTCTTGTGGTAAACCGGTTTCAACCAGAATCTTTTTAACTCTTGATATGACCAAATGATGCCTGCATGCCAAATCAGCTCAATCGGATAAAGCGTTTGGGCGCTATGGTGGAGGAATACATAAACACATACAGACACACAAACACAGACACAGACTTCAATCTGGAAATGGTCTTAATCGTCTCAAAGGGGTGTCGTCAAAATGGATATTTCCGTCCTCGTCTCGAAAATTGTCTTTAGCGCGTTCACAATGCTGGGAAAGTAAAAGTGGTTTTCTGTTTCTTTTAAGAAAAATATCTTTACTTTACACTTAAAGCGGGTAACCATATTAATAGGCAGTAGCACTGTAATCTTGGTACAATTTGCACATTTGAAATCGTCCACTTAAGCTATAATTATTTTTTAATTGTTTAAACATAATAATTTAAAAAAAAGCTTTACTTGTTGAAACAAATCGGCGAGTTTAGTGCATTGAAGCAATATGTATCTTACAGATAACCTTAACCTAATAAAAACACATGTTTTGCTGTAAAAATAGGACAACATTATTATTAAAACCACTTAAAAAAGCGGCTCGTGTAAAATCAATCTAACATTAAAAACCAGCAGAAAATGAAACAAAAAATAAAAAGCAATAAACCTATAATAACGCAGGGAGGGGACGTGGAGGCTGGGGGGGGACGAGGCAAATTTAGAGCGCGTGTCAAATTGTTCTTTGAGCCGGCGGCGCGCCGGCGTTTGAAGCAACACAAACTCGGTGCTGTCCTTACATGTGTAAGGTAAAGCATTCCAGAGTCGAGCTCCATATACGCAGAAGGAGTGTGAGTAGAAATCACTAGTGTGACCAGGAATCGAGAGCAGTAGGTTGTCTTCAGATCTCGGAGGGCGCCTGTGAGCTGATAGAGCATTGAACCTACTTATGAGATAGCTCGGAGCTGCCCCTTTCAAGATCTGAAGACCAACCCGAGGACTCGTATTTCTCCTTTCTAGGGTTGTCAGCCAGTGAAGTTTTCTTCTGTACTCTTTAGGTCATAAATAAAGCGAATGAAGATATTTATAAAAATATATAGAAATATACAATTTTTATTTTTTTTATTTTATAAAATAAACCAGTTGGTAGGTATCCCTACACTTGGCATAGTCAAATTATTTATACAAGATAATATGTTATACCTTATGTGGTATAATTATTTTTTATACAGATTGACTATATTTTTAAACGGAAAAAACAATTATTAAATAAACTTACAATAAAAATATATGGTCTTTTAAAAAACTATTTGAGGTGCTAAAGTACCAAGGTAGGTATAGATGATAAATACAAATAGTCAGATATAATGACAAATAGTTTATAACTGACTATTCGTTTGAATAGTCAGTTATAAAATAGTCAAATCAGAAATACCACAATTATAAGATTACAAATAGAAATGTCTCAATAGAAATAGTCAATACAAATTTTATCAATATAATACATCTCCGATTTTATCATTATAATACATCTCCGATACAGTCAAGATTTTTATTTTACATAATATATTGTATTATGATAAAAGTAATCATGAAAGATTAGGAAATTCAATATTGTCAAAGTCCCTAATAGAATAAATTGGGTTCTTGATAAGAATGTCCTGGATTTTTTTCTAAAAATGAACGTCTCCAAGACCCCTGACGCACAATGGAATCTTATTATAAAAAAGGATGGACTGGTACAGGAAACTATTTCTAACCTTACTCAGTCGTGCTTTGCAGGACGCAAGTCTTGTTTGTTCCGAGTGTTATGCGAATGAATATCCGATTTTTTTAGAGTAGTATTGATGTTTTTTCTTGCATACATGATACCTTGGTATACATAAGCGGCATACATTGTCATGACACGTATACTTATTGACATAACACGTATACTTATAGACATATTGACTTATTGATTTATACACACTTATATAAATAATGAAATCATTGTAGCCATCATAGTAAAAATATTAAATGGATTTACTGCGTAAATTAGTAAAATTGTTAAATTTTCTATGAAATTACATTTTTCTCGATACGGAAAGAATAACTGCGATAATATCTGTTTTGCATAACCATGATGTCGATTAAGACAGCATTTAATCCATTTATTTTATCTTTCTATACTTTTCCATATAAAACCCCAACTTTTCTAAAAAACAAAATATTTTATTCATTTTATTCATTTTAAGAGCGGTATTTCTTTAAAAGTGTTTTAGTTTATAAAGCCGGTATTTAGTCATAATTTCAGAAATTTACATTCTTAGGAAAAAATACTTATCCTTTTTTTTTCATTCTATCAACATTTCTCTATTATAATATTAAAATATGATTTATTTTCAGTGATTTTTGTGGAAAAAAGTGTTGTTTTTTGCAATGTAAAAAAATAGAAAACCTTCGTTATTGTAACGTCTATATTAAGCAAATAAAAGAGTTTCTGAAAAATAATACCAGAGTATACTAAATAAGATGTTATGAATTCAATTTTGTGCTGAATATTTTTCGTCATTAGTTTTCCATAGTGCAGGAAATCAACTCCAAGCATATTCGAAGGAAAAGAGGTAAGTTTAAAGACGGTTTACCTATTCAAACCTTCCTAACTCAAAGCCTTTAAAACGTAAATTTTCACTTAATAATTGCCAATTATCGCTTACAAATATGTAAAATATAAAGTGTACCATTATCGTAATTTATCGTAATTTTGAAGACTGAAGAATGATTAAGAAACCATTTATCGTAATTTTGAAGACTGGGGCCTTAAGACTCTCCGTTTTGCCTATCCAAAAATACATATTTGCAACAAAAATAATAAAACTACATTTAAAAAGAAAATAAAATTTCGTTAAATATTTTTGAAAATATTTGTTACGAAATAAATTTTCACACAAAATGTACGATTAATATTTCAGTAAGAATGGATATTTACAAGCTATTGTAGTGTAATTGAATTTTATTATGGTTATGAGAAACGTATCTCACGCGATTTTTGTTTTTATATTTCAACTATCTGTATTTTTCATTTCTACCTACTTAGGTATTATAGCAGATAAAATTATATTTAAAAGATTTTATATTTTTATTGCAAATTTCATTAATAATTGACTTTACAAATTCAAAGAATATTCCATATATAGGCTGTGTTTTTAATTAGTGACTCAATACGTAGAGTACAGTAAAGTAAAGTAAAGTGGGTGATCAATACGAGCAAATAAGCAACTTCTGATTAAACAAATGGAAAAACAACCCTTTTTAAAAATATTTCTTTGGGAAATGTTTAAAACTGATAAATGAAAGTTTGACAAGCGTCGAACGCGCTGCGCCATCTAGCAATAGGTAAAATATCGCGAATACACAAATTCGCGATATTTTACCTACCGCGAGATGGCGTAATGCGCTAAACTTTTTTATACTATTTTTTAAATTTTTATACTAATTTATAATTTTTTCAAATTTTCAATAAAAAATAAGTGTTTTTTCTTTCAATAAAAATACCGAAAGTTTCTTGTTACTTTTTTTTTTATTACTTATATATTTTATTTGTTTATATAGTTTCATGTTACTTATATATTTTATTTAGTATAATTGGTACACAAACAATATTCTAATAATACAAAGATTATCGCTAATATTTTTACATTAAATTATTACTAATTAGAGTATAATATCTTATGCGTACTCCGCATGCCTAATTAATAATTGCGTATGTGCCATTTATCTCATGATTCATTTTAATTTTTTATTTTTATTTTATTATAGAAGAAGTATCAGTTTAAAGAAGTATTCACCTCGTACTGTCACTTTTAAAGGAGTCGCTAATTACAAACTCAACCTGTATAGAAAAAATAATTTTACCACATAAGGTGATACCGTTGTTTTTATAGTGTAATATAAAGTCGATGGCGATACCTACCAAATTATCATGTAATTAATTAAATTGTCTGAATTATGATGTTTCATTTATGGTGATATTGCAGAACTATTGTCTCTCATAATTCCCTGTTATCGCAAAAGATTATTTTACTTATATTCTAAGTTTGGTAATAACCAATTACAATATTTAATATCATTACTCCATCTAAAATATCTAGCAAATTACATTAATTACAATAAAATTAAATCATAAAGAAACAAAATACTAACAATCTTTCATTTGAAAATCGAAATGTTCATTGAATGGTCTGAAATAACATTTCATTCTATCAACATGTTGTATCAACATGTTATACAACATGTTGTATGATTGTCATGATTATATCAACATGTTATATCAACATGAAATAATCAAAATGTTGAAATAAATCATGAAATAATCAAATAATATAATTAAATCAACATGAAGTAATGTAATAAAACAATATAAAACATGAACTAATCGAAACAGACCGGATTAAATAAGTAGCATTTACGGGAAAAAATAAATAAAAAACAATTCACCAATAACAAAATCTAAATCCGCAAATAAAAGGTATTTTTTAATTAATTAGACTACACCAAGAGTAGGGATTTCTACCAAATGGCTTATATTGTAAATAAAATAAAATAATTGATCATTCTCTACGTGACGACAAAAAATGTAATTCCAAAGAATAGTTGGCAGTTTATGCGGTAGGATGTTTTGAATCTGCTTTGATTATTCAACTTGTTACTATCTATTTTAATTATTGTGTTGTGGCTTTTAGTAAGTAGCCATTAGAATTATCAACTATTTTAATTATTAAGCCTTTAATTTGTTGTGTAATAACATATTGCGTTGAATAAATTTTAGTAGGTTTCAAAGTTTCTTAGATACTATATTTATTTTTTTTTTTTTCAATTTGACAGCTAAATGCTTGACAACATACGTAATATTAAAGTAGTAATGAGACTTACTACCTAACACTAATATTTTGACACGTCCAAGAGTGGTTTTTAGCCTCCAATTGGATAGGACGTAAATGTAATGTAATCAATAACGGTTATAAATGTACGAGTATAATTACCATAACTACTCACTTACCTATTTTAATAATACTATCACTTTCACGCGCTACACTGCATATATCCGGAGAGCGTCTTCCCGTTTACCAGGAACGCCAAGTACTGTCGTCCTATCAACAACAGACGGCTTTTATCAAACACATGCCGATTAAATTGGGTAAGTAAATAATGTTTCATTGTAATTATCAGAAATCCGAAATGAATTTTGGCGATTCGTGGGAATAAAAGCGATTTTTATTTTAACAGCGTATTATTAGTCAGAATCTTCGTAGTATCAAGAATCTTGAGATGAATATTTTGTAGATGTAATCTATCACAAGTAAATATAATTAAAAGAATAAAAAACACGACTACCGTTAGGGACAAGGATTTTTTTTCGATACTTTTTGGTATTGAGTACTTTTGTTTCGATACCGACACTTTTGTACTTGAATTTTTTTAAATCAATACTTTTACTCAATGAGTACTTTTTGGCATATTATCGAATAAATCTTATACCGGCATATTATCGATTATCGAATAAATCTTATGAATGATTTTTTGACGTGACAACGTCTTATAATTCGATGGAGCCGGCTGCACGCACGAAAAAACATGACTCATGCGGCGTTACCTCGCTCTGAGGCGTTCCATTTAAGGCTTGAAGTGCAAGCGAGAGCGCGGAACGAGCGACAAAGAGGCACAATCGGCCTCCGCGTTCGGCAGCGTTCGACATCTGTCTCTCTCCTACTTGAGTGAGCGATGCGTCCGCGTGGACTGCTGCTATACAATAATACATTTACATGTTTTCGTCAAGTATGAAGTGCAGTGAAAAGTGAATGTGGTGTCAATTGTTTATAGCAACGATAATTGCGGCGATAAAGGTAATGATTCTTTCGATATTAAATATATGTTCAGTGATGATATATTGTCGAATATTCGTGCTTTCATCATTAACATAAATAGCATCGGTCCGCTAGTGCAGCGATTGTAGGTTATGCTATAATTGACAAAACTATAACAATAAGTTAACAGAACTATTTCACGATGAGTAAAAAATCAATGGCTTTACTATTCGATCGAAATAATTATCAAGCGTATAGCTATGATTTCAAAAAATTAAAAAATAAATGTTAAATCTTCCACATATCATAACAACGTGCCTGAAATGACAGGTTGGACCAGCCAGCCGTCAAAGGGAACAATTTTCTCCTATATCAAACACATTGAGGCGGGCTTTGTGACTGCAATGAGCCAAACACCTCAATCATGAGGCGGTCAATACAAAATATCTATCAAACAAATAAAATTATAATTTTCTTTTGAAAAATGCAACCATTCCATCCAGCGGCGCCGACTTCTTGAAAACCTCGTGGGTGCTCATGCAGTCGACTCAGGTGGCTCCTTTAAAAAAACTGGCGAAGTGCGAGAGAAGAAATGCACACTGATCGACAAATAAATATTCTACCTACATAATCCGTCAATTCTTCGTAAATTTGTACAGTAGAACTCGAGTTATAAGCGAACAGACAGGCAGTAGGATAGAGAGATGTTGCATTTGTTTTATAAAGAAGAGAAACGGAAGAGAAGAAGAGAAGATAAGTATTTTTACTTATAGATTTGAAGATGATAAATAATGTTAATCTGTTTATAAGCTTTTTTAACGTGTATTATGTCTGCAGCAGGTTTGCATTGTTGTACCCATTTATACTAAAATATAAAACTGAAACGATAATTATTTTATCATGGATTTTCTGCTAATAAAGACATGTACATAATTTTTATTAGCAGAAAATATAATTATTAGTATCTGCTTAATATATTATGTCTTGATGTGTACTGCAACACGAAATGTATAATCAACATTAATAAAGCTTTGTGGCCATGTGGTCATGGGTGCTCCGCACCTACTATTTACCTCTCGTGGGTGCTGAAGCCCCCGAGCACCCACGTAGTCGGCGCCCCTTATTTTATCAGTTTCTTATGACGTTGTCACGTTCAACTATCGTTATAGTAGGGCCAAAATCAACGTGCACCTGGAGTCATAAATCATTAGGCCGGACCTCTCGCTCACACTCGCTGTCTTTCGCTCGCACTATGGGGATGCGTGTTTTAAAAATAATAATAGCAGTATCGATGGATTATCGATGTATCGATGGAATATCGATGGACTATGATGGATCGATGGTTGGATCGATATAGATGCCAAGAGATATCGATGGATATTATAGATTATGATGAAAATTTTCGTAATAATTTGTAATGATTGCTGTAGTTAGTGTTAAACTCATTTATTAAGAAAAATTTTCGTAAATACAAACTAATGTATACATGCAACAATGAAGTGAAATAAAAGTTTAAAGAATATTAAAAATATATTTTAAGTTTTTAAGAGAATAAATTATTTGATTTGATTTGAGTAAATTATCGATAAGCAACGTCGACTTGTTGGACATCCTTACGCGCACCATCCGGCCTAATGATTTATGACTCCAGGTGCACGTTGATTTTGGCCCTACTATAGTAAACCGACTTTACAGACAACCGATTTTTATTTATGACTCATGTTTATGCCTGCGGGTTAAAAAATAACAAGCTGTTTTGCTTCATTCATTCATTATAGTACACAGGAATTTGAGCTTTATTGGTTGAAAATAAAGTTCATTATGTTATTGTCTTTACGTTGAGGTTCCAGCACTCAACTAAACTCTCACCAGTGTCACCAATTTAGCGACTTTGTCGCTAGATTAAGCGACATTTTGACACTAACAGCGACTTTTATGTTCATTTAGCGACAAAAAAACTACCGACTCTTCTAGCGCCTTTTTGATGTGGTAGTTCGATTATCATTTTACATTTTTTCTTACCAATACCAGCAACATCGCTCATCTCCAAACGTTTATTTTTAAAGGCAGGCAGTAGGTACTGTGAGGGACCACCCCTAGACTACAAGTTGTTCGGTGTGAGGTGGTGGATCAACTTACGAGTTATATCCGTATTGAAAGGCGGTTTTGAGTGAAGCAGAAGGTATTTATTGAATCGATTGAAAGTTTGATATTGCCAGTTATAACGCTTCCCGAACAGGTTATGTTGTCGCGAGTGTATTGATGCGCGACTGCAGTTACGAGGGTATATGGATGAGGATTGTATTTGTGCTCCTAGTATCTTCTACTGGGCACGGCTCGAGTCTGTGGGATTGCAGACTGATGCTTTCGTGACTGGGAAAGATAAGGAAAGGAAACCAAGGAGCCGGACTCGTTGAGCGACCTCGTGAGAGGGGTACCGAGTATGCCGTCGCAGACTTGGGGGGAGGTGATCACTCGAGGAATGATACTTTGGTTGCTTTTTCGCCGGTTTAGGTATATAGGCCGGGAAATGATGCAATTCGAAATATTCCGAGTAAAAGTATTGTTTCATCATGCTGATTTATCGCAGCACGAGTCAAAATAATAGCTGAATTGTGTCAGTGTATTTCACTGGAAATCGATGCATTTGTTGATCGCATGTAACGGTACTTAATGGCCGTGACAGTACAATAACAAAAACACTGAACCGATTAGCGCCAAAAGCGGCTACATAAACTTCTATGTTTAAGTGATTTCACAGAGGAAGAGTGGGAAATTTAATAACGTTTAAATTTCCCACTCTTAGTAAGCGGTACCGTCTGAATGATTTCGATGCCAGTTTCAGAATTTACTTATTTTGGTCAATTTCTAAAATAAATATGTACCTTTTGGTGTTTAGCTTACCTCTACCGCTTCCTTTCCCGAGTCCTTCGTCCGCGCAATGCACCAGACGATGATTCCTGTGACGTCGGTGTGTTGTGTTAGAGGTGTAATAGCAGGTATATGATTATTTAGCTCCGAAGTATGATTTTGGGATTATTTCAAGGTTATCACACTATTTATACAAGATAAATTAACAAAGATGATGATAATGGGCTCAATTGCCTTTCTTCGTGAACTAAAATCGGAAATTAGTCCGTGTGAACGAGACAGGGCAATACGCTAGAACGGAGTGTGAGATGACCGGTTGTCACTTTTTGGCATTAAAACTGCCCGCCAAGGTCAAATGTTACACCGCACGAAATATGCTCGAATTTATTCGGACGAGTATAAGTTCGGCAGGTAGTATTTAACGACGATCGTTCGTTTCATATTCCGCTCTAACGTATTGCTCTGTCTCGTTCGCTTGGACTAATTTTAGTTTTAGTTCACAAAGAAACGCAATCGGACCCAATGTTGCAGAGGTTATTCTACTGTGTCCTGCTCGAAACTCAATAACATAAGGTTGTGTTCAATGCATAATTAAATTTAATCGTATTCGAAACATTAATTTATCGCAGTAACAGTGAAGGGTAGGTGAGCCAGGGTAAGCGAATGTCAGCATTAACCTCGCCTGAACGTCTTAGAATTGGGTACAGCCCTCATGTAGATCTCGGTGATGCAGAACCGCTTTCCCGTGCCTGTGTAGAAGAGTTCTAAATTAAGCCTTGCTTGCATAGGCGACATCTTCGGCGGTCTGGGCGGGGAGGTTTCCGGGACGGCAAAGTTCCACACCTCCAACACAAACTGAAACATTACCACATGTTAAACTAGAGCGGTCAACTACAACGGGCGAACCTGTCACCACAACAAGTTTTGAGAGAGCTAGATCGTTCTGTCTCCCGTGAGCGTAGACGTACAATCCACTGCCTAGTTACGCCACTCGCCTGTAAGAGATCAGCGCCTCACCGCGGGGTAACCGGGTTAATCACCCAGCGGGCCGATACTCGCGGCGACTCGCGCCCTAACTTCCAGTTGCAACCAGTTACAGTTACAGGTTCGAGGTCGCTTCCGCGGTTCTCTTCTTTACGTAATGGTGATACAGTGTCTACCAAATTTATCGCGGATCACGGCATTCTTTGCCCAGCTGCTCACCCAGAATCGGGTAGCCGATTGGTAGTTTTAAGAGCAGTTACCGTAAGGTTAACAACTACCCCCGCTCTATAGGAGACAGTACTGTTTCCAGACTCCCCCGGCTGTCGGTCGGAATGCACAATCGATTGGCTGACGTTGCACTGTGCGCAAACCGTCCAGGAGAGCCCGAAGGTTGACTCCTAGGGAAAACTGGCCCGCAGACCAGAGTCTTAGGAAGGCTCGCACTTCTGCGTGGAGGCCGCCGGGTGAGTTTGACCGACCATAAACACGTGGGTCTTAGTGGCCCAACTGTAACAGGACCCATTAGCTCTCGCCAAATATTTACACATAGCAAGATGTGTGTATATAACACTATGTGGAATTAACAAAAAAGAATATGGTCTGTGAAATGGAAAATCCGAAGTTCATGCCATCTAAAAATGTTATCAAACGACAACATTTTAAAAAAAGGTCTTTCTGTCTTTCATTCTTATGTATATTTATTTAAATGCCGAAGGCCCATAGCAGCACTACATCGGAGTGGATAACTCACCCGACCTCCTTTGTAAAATTTGTCTTTTTATTATATTATTATTATTATTATTATATATAATATGATATATATAATAATTATGATATATATATTAATCATTATTATATATAAATATGATACATTATTTTATATGTTATATGATATTATATTATATTGTAACATGTTATATTATATTATTTATATTATGCTAAATTATATGACGTATTGTTTTTTATGAGACGGAAGAAGGACAGCAGGCAAGGCGTACAGGCTCAGCAAATAATACCACAGAGCTTTGTATCCATCACCCCAATACAGGCGTATACCTAGTGGGGTGATGTGATCCTGACAAGTTAATGCCCTTTCGCGATTTTCATCATATGTATTCTTTTAAAATGTGTTAAAAAAATTAACGGAATCTTTTTTTTATGTAACTATAAAAAATAGGATAAATAAATAAATAAATAAATAAATAAATATACCCTCCCTACCTCTGAGGGTGGAAACTGCGTTCGACGTTAATCCAAATCATTCTTTTGGTGCGGTCGACTTTTTAACAAGTCGTGTAAAATAAAAAAAATACTATTCGATATATAAACCTAATATTTATGTAAGATATTACTGCTACTCTCCACTGCTGCTGCTACTAATGCTGCAGCGGCGACGGCAGCGGCGGCGGCAGCGGCGGCGGAAGCAACAGCAGCAATCAAATATTGAGTAACTATAATATATACCCAATGGTATATAAAAAATATACCGAATGGTATATTTTTAGTACCTTGCTTAGAAAAATACCTCAACGAAGTGAACTTTTTTTTTGTTTTTGATTGTTTTTGATATAAGACAAAAAATACATTTTGGCAAATACATTTTACAACTTTTTTTTTGCGATGCAGATAAGATGACATTTGTGTGGATTTTATCACCCCACTAGATCTGCAGGTATATCTGCTCTAGGGTGACAGTATTTAAGACATAATGACTTCTTATTTTTAATTATATAAATTAAATAATTTAATTTTACGACGCCCCCACCGAAAGGTTAATTACGCACCCGTTGAGCGGCTTTTCAAAATAAACTCGGCAGTTGAATTTGTTAAATTTTGGGCACACTCAATAGATCCTCATTTCTACTACTAAGACGTTGCGACTGAATCGTGAATTTTGAGCCCAGCAAGAACTACTCGTATATGGGTAATACGTACCGGCGTTACAGGGCATTTCGTCGGTGCGTTGGGCGCGAATTTTGAAAGTGTCGGATAGAAAATCCTGTCGTTGATGAAAGCGCATATGGGCTTGGTCAACGTGAGGACACCTCTCTTGTAGTCGGCATTTTTCTTCTCGTGCGCTGTGATCTCAATCTAAACAACCAAATATATTAACAAGTTGAAGTTTTTACTCTGTTCATGCTGTTAACTTATAAAGTTCGAGTAGACGGGGAAAAAATATGTGGTTAATTTTAAGAAAGGGCCGTTGTTAAAATAAGCTTTGTAATGGGTTCCATTTTGGGCCCTATTCTATTTTTAGTATATGTAAATGATTTACCAATGTATTTCAACGATATAAATGTAACGATGTTTGCCGACGACACTAGTTTAATTGTTGCCGGTAAAGATATGGAAGAATTATTGATTAACGTTAAAATTAATCTATTCAAACTTAATAGTTGGTTTGAGAGCAACAACCTCACACTAAATGCGTCTAAAAGTAACTTCATACATTTTACAAATCATCGAAATCGGAATAAAGGTTCGCCAATAATACTTTCAATAAATAATACTGCCATTCCTCAAACTCCTTGCACTAGATTTTTAGGTGTTCATGTCGACGAACTTTTAAAATGGAACTTTCACTGTGAAAACCTCGAAAGTAGGTTAAGTCGGGCATGTTATGCTATTATAGTATTGTAAGAAGGTCGTTAGATGAATTGCAAACAAGAAACGTTTATTTCAGCTATATTGAAGCTATTCTAAGTTATGCCATTACGATCTGGGGAAATTGTTATTCTTGTCATATCTCTATGATATACCTATCCATATTTATACTCCAAAAGAGAGCAGTGCGAATAATTGCAAAGGTGAAAAGGGAAGAGTCGTGTCGACCCATTTTTAAAAGGCTAAGAATCCTCACCTCACTCTATCTCTTTAAGTTACTGACTGAGTTTTTTAAGAATAAAGAAACACATTATAAAAAGTTTTCAGATACACATACTAAAAATACGAGAAATAAATTAAACATTTTTATACCATGTATTAAACTAAACACAGCAAGGCAAGACACAAAATACTCCGGGTCATATTACTTTAACAGGCTACCGGAAAGTTTAAAAACAATTCAAGTGGAAAGTTTATTCAAAAGGTTACTTAAAGAATTCTTATTAGACAAAGCTTTTTACTCGATCGATGAGTTTGTTAATTTTAAATAATTTTTTGGCCATTTTTTTGTCCATTTTAAGTAGCATTTTTTAATTATTCTGACTTTTTCTGATTTTAATTTCTTGATTATTTTTCTTGATTATTTTAATTTATGGTTTTAGTAAATAAATCTTAAAAATGATTTTGATGCCCTAAAAGCAATAATGAAGTAACTGTATGTACGTGGTGATAAATTTAAATATTGTAAAAACCGACTAATATACTGTAATTTAAATGTACCTAAATATTAAGTTTCTACAATCTGTTAAGATTTTTTTTTGGAAATAAATTGAAATTGAAATGTTTGTATTTGTATATTCTTGTAAAATGTTCAAAAGTCGCTTTAAAACAAGAATATTAAAATTACCAAAAATATATTGTTAACTTAATTACAAAAGCAAGAGTTAAAATTACTTTTAAGTCATGGTAAATTTTATATATATTTTTATTTTTATGTAATTTACTTATTCCAACAAGCACAATGAATTGTAAAGTATAGTAAAGTTAAACAACGTGTGTTATTTAGTTATTATTATTTATAAAATATATCTTAATTTAGCAACAACTTCTGACAACACTGACGCCAGTAGGTACTATCGTTAATTAAAAAAATACATATTTACTAAAGTAAATTTAAAAGGGACTCATTTTGTAAACAATTTAAGAGCCGTATTACAAAATAGCGTAGGTATTCTTTTAAAATGAGTTGAAAAAATGAACGCATTTTTTTTTGGATGTAACTATAAAAGATAGGATAAATAAATAAATAAATAAATAAATAACTATTCAACCCTGGGAGAAAACCGCGGCACTGAGCGCTCTTCTCTTGCGCAAGCAAATATATACACAATTTCTAATTGTTTTTTGCAGTGTTTTCTCCTTTCTAATGACAATAATTTATATTATGTCGTATTGCTAAAAGAGTGAACTTTAATATAGTATAAGTATTATATAAGAATCTTATTTTATTTCTGAGAAAATTAGAATGATACAGGAAGATTTTTTTTTAATTTTGTGTAATTGTAAGTAATGTATACCTTGGATATGTGGTCAAAAAACGAAAAAATAAAGCCGTAGTGTACATCAAGAATACATGACGGACATAAAAAAAAATAGTATACGGTTTTCGTTGTAGTGATATTACTGTATTAAGGAGCTCAAAGTTTGCCTTCCGAGCGTTTTACGAATAACGACTATCGGAAAATGGGCTGAATAAGTAAATAATATTCGTTATATCTAAAATTAAAGGCCGCTATGGTCAACATCAAGAAATGGTCCAGGTAATTCAGTAATTAAAGTTTGTAGAAATCTCTTCATTTCTTGGAATTAGAACGCCAAAAATCCACTTTTCTTGCCTTTTTGGAAAAAATATGTGATAGGGCTCTTAAGATTTTCAATTTATTCTACGTATGTTAATAGTAAAATCAACTCAATCAGTTGAAACAATTACTTTAATAAATTTATTTTCTCTAATCTATTAAAAGAGTTGTACTACTTACTAAACTTTATTTGCATTTTTAATTAGATAAGCCGGGAGAACTCGTAAAATTAACACAAATATATCTGGTGACATTAACTCAAGTATTAGTAAGTTATGCAAGTATAACTTTACTTCGATATAAGATTTTTCTCGGTTTTGTAAAATATGCAAGGAATTTTTTTTGTGTACTTCTCAAAACCGATAATTATGATAATACGCACGGATACTTCGTTCGACATCGGAGCTAAGAAGTTCATAGTCACGTTAGTCGTGTAAGGAGCCCTCCTGTAGGGACGACCCGTCACTATGCTCACATTCCTCAGGTAAACATTCGGAGTCAAGATTTTGATAGCCGATCTGTCTTGAATCAAGTCATACTCCGACATCTGCATTCGGGGAAACAAAAATGGATGCGTCACACTTTCGAATCGGTCAAACATCACACGTCTACAAATCTACAAGTAATGTGCGTAGTCAACTTACGTAATAAATACAGCACATTTTCCCAAATGTACAGAAGAAACTGATACAAATGACTAAATAGAATTTGATGCTTTTTTCCACCATTTTTACGTCTTTAGCAGAAGACAATTTATCGCATATTATTGAGCGATACACGGGCAATGCATCAGTTTCATTTATTCGCTAATTGATTTGTAATTCGACCAATTTTACGTGTCCTGCCAATCGAAATAATTTATATTTCATTTATTTTAAATTTATTTCCGTTAATTTTGTTATTATAATTTTATACTTTAGCAGAAGACAATTCATAACACAATCATAATCATAATCATTTTTATTTTTCAAAGAAGACTAGGTATCTACAACAATCAAATAGGTAGATACGTAATCTGGTAAAATAAAAAAAAATACAACTTAGATTAGATAAATGACATTACATATTAGATAAATGTAATAAAAGTCAAAATGAAATAACACAGTATAAAATAATACATAGTAGTAGGCGGTTAAAATAATAAGGCCCTGAGAATTGGGTACTTTGCCTAGCAGCGTTTAAAACCACGCATGGTAGAATTAAATTATTCTTATATCTGGTGTTTTTGTTATGTATATCTTTAAATTTTACGTGACTTTCCTTTTCGGTGTAAAAATCTAATAATAGCCTATATAAGTAAAGTAATGTGAGAGTCATGATTTTCAATCTTTTAAAAATAGGTCTACACGTTTCTATATGTTTAGCGTTCGCGATAATCCGTAATGCTCTTTTCTGTAGGATAAATAAGGGTTCCCTGTGACAAGCGTAACAGTTTCCCCAGATCGTAATGGCGTAGCTCAGTATCGATTCAAAGTAGGAAAAATAAATACTCCTATTTTGAAAGGAAAGATAAAAACTTTGGTTGTCATTATTTTTGATTTGTAATGAGTAGTTTAAAAATACATGTGTATCTTTCGATTTTTCATACACGAGTAATTCACTTTTTTCACCACTTTTTTCGCCACCGAGGGGTTGAATTTTCAAAAACCCCTTCTTAGTGCTCGCCTACATTATAAAATGAAGCCTTGTGCAATATTACAATTTCCTGGTCCCAGTGGTTAAGAATATGCGCAAATATGTCACAGTCAATAAATCAGCTTCTCCTTTTATATATTTTTCATGGAGTTTAGTAAAAAAAATATGTATTTGTATACAAATTTTCATCTACTTTATCAACCAATTAGGGTAAAATTTCGAAAAATACTGGAAGTTGTATTTTCAAATTTAATTTAATTAAGCGAGCGACCAAGTACGTATTTTCATACGAAATTTCATACCCTGTTTTTAAAAATTCCCTTTTAGGTGCTTTTTCCGCGATCAACTAAAGCCCTGTGCAAAATTTCGATTAGGTGTTGATATCCATTGGTTTGGATATCCCCATTCAAAATTTCATCCTTTAATTTATCCCCCAAGGGTTGATTTTCAAAAAAAACTGCGAATACTTGATTGAATATTTGATTTGTAATGGGTAGCCTTAATATATATATTTTAATTTCTCTCTTTCAAGTTTCGTTTGGATTTTCAATAAAAGAAAAATTAATTATTTTCACCCCCTTAGGCGTCGAAATTTCAATAACCACTCCTTGGCAATTACCTACAATATAAAAAGAAACCTTTTGCAATATTCCAAGTTCCTAGTACCAGTGGTTTGGAATGATCTCAAATATACAAGTCAGTCAATAAGTCAGTTTCTCCTTTTATATATTTTTCATGGAGTTTACTAAAATAAATATCCAAACAATCACAAAAGCCATATAAGTGCCGAATGTAGCTTTAAGCTGATTAAAATTCATATAAGGTCATTATGATTAACTCTCAGCTATGTAAAGGTGTCATTTAAAATAATTTGGCTTATATTATCTTTTAGTCATATAATTTTGTCGTATAAAGGTTTACTCAGTTTTTCTTATATTGTATAACGAGCGAGTAATGGCTTCTCAACACTGCTCTATAAGCGCTTATTCAGCTATGTAATACAGCGTTTTAGCTGTAAAAGACTTTTAGTCGAATAAGGGTGGTATAATCGCTATAAAACATACTAATTTATAACCATTTTATAACTGACAGCTGTATTGCAGTCGAATAAATAACCTGTATAGAACAAACAAAACTAAAGCAGCTACATTACCCTTACTCCACCAATAGCTGTATAATGGCTACAAGACCCACCGTTATACAGCTTAAATATAGTCATACTGAAGTGCAGTAACTGATTTACAAAGAGTTAAACCTGCACAGATGTCACTAGGCCCTCATTTACACAACTTATGGTTTTATAAAGGTTGCAGATGCCATATAAACAAAGCAGCCATTTTTTTGCAAATCTTTATAACCTAACATTTTTGAATTACATTTTTTAAGGCATTTTAAGTCATAAAATACACGTACTATAGGTAAATCCAATTTAAAGTGTGTGCCAGCAAGTTACTGCGGAAAACAAAATTAATTTACAAAAAACTTTAAACCATTCTTATTAATAAAAATTGAGTTAAAATATTTATATTTTGAAGGAGCGTTAAAACTGTTTTAGACATGTTAACTAATGTTACATGTTATGTCCGCAAGAGAAGTTGGTTTTTTAAACTACAATACAACCATTATAAAGTCAATAAAATATATAGTAGCCATTAGGAATTCTATGTTTGCGACGGCAAATGATCATGCAGCTTCCGTTCGTTTCCATTCTACATATATAATTTCAAGGCATTACCCGACTAGAAGTTGTAATAAAGTATCAATTGGAGACACTTTTGCCGCCGCTGGCTATATGAGGGTGCCACAACATGCGCTATAAGTGCTTTATAAGGGCTTATTCAGCTTTCTTATACCACCGAATGTAGCTGTTACGACAGCTATTTAGCCAGTATTCAGCTAAATGCCGTATAAAAACCTAATCCGGTGGTATAGACGTTATAAACGTTTATATGACTGCTATAGGTATTATAGTCTTTATGACTAGAAGCTGTAGCGAAAACGTTGCCATGACCTTTATATAGCCAATTTGTGCTAGGTACTTATGATGTATTTTCGTACAAATTTTCGTCTCCTTTTTTAACCCCTTAGGGGTGTAATTTCCAAAACTATTGAAGCCTGTATATTTTAAATTTAATTTTATTACGCGAGAGACCGAGTAACTAGTATATGACGTATTTTAAAACAAGAAAATATCACGTATTTTACCTCTTCAGGGTTGGAATTTCCAAAAATAAACCCTTTTAGGTGTTTCTCTCCACTATCAAATAAAACCCTGTGGAAATTTTCGAGCTTCAAGATCCAACGGTTTGGGTAACTCCATGCAAAATTTCAGCCCTTATTTAACCCCCTAAGGTTTGATTTTGAAAAAACTGTAAATGTCTTCAATTCTCATTTGTAATAAGTAGGTTAACTATTCATTTTGATGTCTGTAGCTGCAGCGGTTTCGAGTTTCCATACGACAGTACATCAACCCCTTAGGGGTTGATCTTTCTAAAACCCCTTTTTTAAAAGCTCGGTTACATTATAAAAGTAAGCCTTGTGCAAAATTCCAAGTTTCTAGCCACAGTAGTTTAGCCCCTGCGCGCTGATATTTATGTCAGTCATTCATTAAGTCAGTTTCTTCTATTATTAATTTTTTTTGATGAGCCTTATTGTCTAAAAATGATAGATATGAACATAATAAACCGGAAAAAAATGAACTATGTATTTTATTACAAGATCTGTCATGAAATCTGGATATAATAATTTTATCCGAATGTCGGTTACACAATAATGAGCAGATACCGAATATGAGAGTACGAATGTTTCAAAACGGAAACGGAATAGAATTATTGTGTGTCAAGTGTGAAGTTAATCCAACTTCGTATGAATTAAACACCGCGGATGCAATAGAAGCCTATACATAAAATTTAGTAATTTCAGCATATTTGCCCCTTACACATTGTTTTATATTAATTACATATTTATGCATCTTCAGATCATCCTTTCGTGTGCTATTACATTTTACCCAAAATGAAATGTTCCATTAATTGAATCTAAATGCCTCTTTAGATATCTATTATTTATATATTTTTTTTTTATTTATTTATTTCCATAATTCAAGTTACAATTTACAAAAAGAAAATCCTTATCCTAACACAAAAACATTTTATAATAAGTGTAGGTACATATTATATGTACCTAGCTTAGAAAGGAAATTCATCTTTTGACATATCGGTTTACCACCTCACTAGGTATGAACCTGTGTTGAGGTGGTACTAACATCGGTAACTTATTTTGAGACGAGAGATTTCGCTTATAGGCATATCTTTAGATCTCGAATTTGCTTTTTATTTATTTATTTATATAAGTAATGGAAATATTAAAAATAACAGTAAAGAATTTCAGCGTAGGAATTGGGCAAAAAATACTTACAAAATTGAATCAAAAGCAGAAAAAAGAATACATCGCATAGTCTAGTAGCAACGTCACCTAACTAGGCCGGGACCTGTTCTAAGGTAAACATTTATTTTTGAATGTGCTTGCAACAATACCGTGTTTATAAAAATGGCATATATTCCATGTAAGCACAAAATAATACAATTGCAAAAACCATATTAAAAATGACTAAATACTTAAATTAAATAATTAAATTAAAGTTAGAAGTGGAAAATTAAAATGTCCGCAAATAAATTCAAATCAGAAAAAACAAAATAATTTAAAATAGTAAAAATTAGAATAAGAGTTTAAACAAAATAGTCCTGCATTTTACTTATAGCTAAGATAAAATAGTGTTAAAACTAAAACAAATTATCTCATAATCTACGTTAAAAATAATAATAATAATGATACTAATAATAAATAAAATAATAATAATAATATAACATAATATAATATAAGAATCAAAATATTCAAATGTCCGGGTTAGATTATAATGTACCTACAATATTTTTAAAATTCCTTGTCTTCCCTTTTTTACAAGCCAGTTTCTAAGCAGACTTTTAAAGTAGGTCTTATTTTGTGCTGATTTTATTTCGCCAGGAAGAGCATTGAAAAACCTTGGGGCAATGAATGTATAGGTTCGCCGACCAAAAGTAGTTAGGTATACCTTCTGGGTACCTACTATCATATTAATATCTTCGGAAAACCTCGGTATCCGCTTATAGGCATATTTTGCTTATTGGCGTCTATATGTGGAATGCAAATTCTCCAAGTTGATATGAACTGTTCTAAGGTGCTTCTTTAGATATTCTTTACATGTAAATGATCGGCCGCATTCCGCACACGAGAATTTCTTGAATTTTTGATGGACGGCGTCTATGTGTTTCTTTAGACGTCCTTGTGCTGAAAAGGCTTGACTGCATTTCTGACACACATATTTCTGCAATTTAAGATGTACGGCTTCTACATGTTTCTTCAGATTTGCTCGTAGTGAAAAGGCTTGACTGCATTCCTGACACACATAATTTTTCAATTTTAGATGTACCGCGTCTACATGCTCCTTTAGACTTCCCTGGCGTGAAAATGCACGAGCGCATTCGCGGCAAACATATTTCTGCAATTTTAGATGTACGGTTTCCATATGTTTCTTCAGATTTGTTCGCAGCGAAAAGGAATGACTGCATTCCTGACAAACATGTTTCTGCAATTTTAGATGTACGGCGTCTATATGTTTCTTCAGATTTGTTCGCAGCGAAAACGCCTGACTGCATTCCTGACACACATAATTTTTTAATTTTAGATGAACTGCTTCTACATGCATCTTTAGACTACCTTGATGGGAAAACACATGACTGCATTCCAGACATACATATTTATTCAATTCTAGATGAACAGTTTCTAAATGTCTCTTAAGAAGTGTTTGTCGAGAAGTGGCATGACCGCATTCCTGACATATGTATTTCTTTTTTAAATGGACGGCATCTACGTGCTCTGTTAGGTTATGTCGAGAAGAAAATGCATTATCGCATTCCTGACAAATATGATTCTTCAATTTTAAGTGAACACCGTTAATATGTCTTTTTAATGTACTTTTATTAGTAAACACCTTGTCACATTCCGGACACGAAAAACATTTTTCTCTCACAGAACGTTTAGTCGATAAATTTCGCTCCTCACCGCTGTTTGGTTCCGGTTTAATGAAACAAGTCGCTCCTTCATGGAATTCTACTATATTTCCTCTGTCAACTGCATGATCATTTGCTTGGTCCGAATCGATTGCCTCTACTTTAATTGCGTAATCTTCTCTTTCACTGGGTGAAAATCGCTCGCCGCTACCACTTGGACCACTATTTGGCTCTGATTTAATAAAGAGCGTATCTGCGTCGTAAAATTCGACGATATTGCCTTTCTCATCAGAAGCTGCGTTCAAATCTGCCTGCAGAATATTTGCACCTGAGCCATCGGAATCCATTGGCTGCGTTTTTATTGCGATATGTTTTTCTCTTTTCACCCCAACGCTACTCGAATTGCCGAAACTATTTTGATTCATCGTGATATTTTAAGTTTAATACGATTAAATCACGCTTGTACTTTCTATCGAACGAACAAGATTTTGGCAGCTCAGTTTGTCTCTACTCTTTGTTGTGAAATTACCAATGGCTGGTTATCTTCTTCTTCTTATATATAAAAATGAATCGCCGTGCGTTAGTCTCGCAAGATCTCGAAAATGACTCGACTGATTTGATTTTTTTTTGTTTTGTTTGCTTTGATTCAGGGGTGGTTTACAAAAAAAATATGTAGGGAAAATTAAAAGAAACAACTGAAAATCGAAAAAATCGAAATTGGTCATTTTGGGAAATGGGCCACTTTCAATAGATGGCGTTCGCGGCGATCCTATTGTTTGACAGCTGCGCCATCAATAACTGTTATTCATTCCGTGCGATTGTGTAAAATTTCTAAAAGTCGAAAAGTCGAAAAAGTCAAGAGTCGAAAAAGTCAGAAGTCGAAAAAGTCGAAAATGTCGAAAAAGTCGGAAAAGTCGAAAAAGTCGAAAAAGTCAAAAAAGTCCAATAAGTCGAAAAATGCAAAAAAGTCGTAAAAGCCGGAAAAGTTGAAAAAGACGAAAAAGCCGAAAAATTCGAAAAACTCAAACCGTACATGATTCGGCCATATTAGAGATTTCAATGAATTGGATTTGGAAGGTTGATTAGGATCAATAAACGCTTATGAAGAGTTACAATCAAATCAATTTTAGGTGGTACGAAGTTCACCGGGTCATCTAGTTATCAATAATTATCATAGGTAGGTACATACGTCAATCTCTTACAACCCTATTTGTTGCCAGGATCGAAATATTTCGTTTCAATTGGTTAAATACTTTGTTTTATTTCTGTGAGTGTGTCATAAATCCTGAGGTAGGTATACCTAATAATTAGATGAAGGTGAAACATAAGACAAACAAAATGCGGATAGGGAAATCTTCTACTTCTATTTCTTACGATAAAATAATTATGACTAGTATTCAAACATTAGTCAGCGTAGGCTGTATTCAATTCAAATCATTAATTTTTTTTAAAAATCTTTACATATTGTAGAAATTTTAAACTAGGTATTAAATACCTTTCATATGTAGAAATTTTAAACTATGTATTAGGTACATTTAATATTATTTACAATTTAATCGTTTCAAATTCAAATACTGTGTATATCTTTGATATCAACTTTCGGTATCCGATTTCACTCTAGAATCTAGTGATAAGTCGGATATCAAATTTCCCGCAACGCCCCCCATCCCCCAAACGCCCCCTAAACCCAATTCGGTCCAACCCCCTCCCCCCCCCCCCCCCACAATCCCCCCTCCCCCCATAAACTTGGGTATCTTAACACACTCTAGATACGGCGTGATAGGAACCCACGGAAAAAGAAGAATATCGGAAGAAAAAGAATATTTTCGTCCGTATGTACTTGGGTATCTTTGTGGCTATACATCCTGAGTACTTGGGTATATTTTAAAACACTCTAGATAAGGCGGGAGAGGAACTCACGGCAGAAGAAGGACATAGGAAGAAAAATAATATTTTAGTTTGAAACTATCCATCCTGAGTACTCTATCGTCTACAAGGAATTGCGCGATATCTTCGGAAAAATACCATCTATTTAAATGTACGTACCATTCGAGCTTAGCATGTTTGTGTAGTATTCCCGTGGTATTAAAATAGTATTTTTCCAAAAATGATGTACTTAGTATTTTCTTAAATACGGCGGTATTAACTTTTTTTCTGGCGACGAGATAATCGAACCAAAATTTCGCAGCGTGATTTCGAATTTCAAGTATTTAAGTTTAATATTTAGAGATTGAAGTATGACTAGCGCGCCCCTGGTGGACCGATTTGAACAACAATCTTTCAACTCTTGCGTTGACCAAATTATGCCTGCATTCTAAATTTCAGGACGAAGCGTTTGGGCGCTATCGTGGAGGACTGAAAGAGGGACACACAGACACACAGAAGTGCGTCCACAATACTTTCCTTGCCAGGAAAGTAAAGTATCGGTTGTGCCATATTATATGTACCTAGCTTAGAAAGGAAATTCATCTTTTGACATATCGGTTTACCACCTCACTAGGTATGAACCTGTGTTGAGGTGGTACTAACATCGGTAACTAATTTTGAGACGAGAGATTTTGCTCATAGGCATATCTTTAGATCTCGAATTTGCTTTTTATTTATTTATTTATATATAAGGAATGGAAATATTAAAAATAACAGTAAACAATTTCAGTGTAGGAATTATGCATAAAAATACTTACAAAATTGAATCAAAAGCAGAAAAAAGAATACATCGCATAGTCTAGTGGCAACGTCACCTAACTAGGCCGGGACCTGTTCTAAGGTAAACATTTATTTTTGAATGTGCTTGCAACAATACCGTGTTTATAAAAATGGCATTTTTATTTTATTTTCTTTTATTCAGGAAAATAACAGTGTATAAAAGTAAGTAGCCAAACAAGATAGATATACAAATTACACCAGAGACAATTTTCCACTTCCATGTAAGCACAAAATAATTTATATTACTTAAAAAAGTGGAGCCTTATTGTCTGATTATTTTATATGGTCTTATATATGTACTTTTAGTGTAAAATGCATAACGTAGATTTAATTTGATTATTTAACATTTTACTGACAATTTGAATATTACGATGAATAATTTTACTACGCATCTTTTCAAATTACTAACTACTTTAAATATTAGGCTTCTATTTTGATTATTTATATTTATAGTTTGACAATCTAGTAGTTAATTCTTGATTACCTATGTATGTTCAGTAAAGAGTAGTAACGAGACTTACCTACTACCTAGCACAATTATTTTGACACGTCCAAGAGCGGTCTTTAGCCGTCAATTGGACACGACGAAAACGTAATGTAATGTAATGTAATAGAATTGCAAAACCATATTAAAAATGACTAAATACTTAAATTAAATAATTAAATTAAAGTTAGAAGTGGAAAATTAAAATGTCAGCAAATAAATTCAAATCAGAAAAAAACAAAACAATTTAAAATAGTAAAAATTAGAATAAGAGTTTAAACAAAATAGTCCTGAATTTTACTTATAACTAAGATAAAATAGTGTTAAAACTAAAACAAATTATCTCCTAATCTACGTAAAAAAAAATAACAATAATAAATAAAATATTAATAATAATATAACATAATATAATGTCCGGGTTAGATTATAATGTCCAATATTTTTAAAATTCCTTGTCTTCCCTCTTTTACAAGCCAGTTTCTAAGCAGACTTTTAAAGTAGGTCTTATTTTGTGCTGATTTTATGTCGCCAGGAAGAGCATTGAAAAACCTTGGGGCAATTTATTTTATTTTTATTTATTTATTTTATTAATTTACAATAACTTCATATAATATGTCATATAAACACCATTTACATAATATGGTTGAGTTGGGAGAGATTGAGCACATCCTATGGTGAAAATGTTTATCCGCATTCCTAACTAGGTCAGAGACCCGTATCTAGGGATGCTGATTTTTGTTTAATTGTATCGACGAGCTGACTCTTTTGATATTATGAACTTAAGTTGCATTGCATAATACATAAGAATATATACATACGCATACATACACACATACATAAATATATATATATATACATACCTACACATATATATACATAGCAAATAATACACGAGATTTGATATTAGTTAGTAATATATAATTTAATAAAACAACTTAAATTATTAGCGAGAGCAATTGAGACTCCGCATACATTGGACCCCTTTCAAGCAGGTACTTCTTTATAAGTATTTTGAATGAATTTAAGTTGTTTGCATTCTTATAACTCTCATTTAAATTATTATAAAATCTCGGCGCAAGGAAGTAAAAATGCCTTTGGGCAAATGAGGACTTTACAATCGGAATATTATAATTCGACCCAGTAGCTTGCCTTGTGTTTTTAGTTTGTTGGCTTCTTGTCTGCTGATCCTTGATTCTGTGAAACTCAATTAGTAATTGTTTTATGAATAATTGCCTCACATCAAGTACTCCATATTCTGTAAAGAGTTTCGCTGAGGGGTATCTAGGGGTTTTTTTATTGATGACCTTTAGAATCAGCTTCTGCGCATTGATCAAAGGAAGGAGTACTTGTGTGGTGCAACCACCCCATGCGATTGTGCCATAGGACCAGGCTTTGGCACAACGCCATATAGTACACAGTTTTGAGAAGGGGCTTTGGTAGAATATTTCGAAGCTCTCTAAACACGTAGGCGAGTTTCCTTGTTCTTGTGGCTAGGTTGCTTACATGTTGCTTCCATGTCAATGTTGCATCCATAGTGACACCCAGATACTTATATTCCCTAGTCCTTTCAATGGTTTGACAATTGCAGACGTCAGATCTAGAGCAAAAAGTTGAGTGCATTGTTAGTTGGTTTTCGGTTTCTGAATTATTTACTGTTGCCTTGATGTGAAATTGTATAACTTTAGTCTTAGAAATATTTAAAGTGAGAATATGGTTGTCGGGCCACTGCTTCGTCAGATTTAGGTTCGATTGAGCTTTGCGGTAAGCATCTTCCCAATTGTTAGCAGACGTAAGTAACACGATGTCATCCGCGAACGCCACTATTTTTCCTTTTATTGGTAGATCACATAAATCATTTATATATATTAGGAACAATACGGGTCCCAAGACGCTACCTTGGGGAACACCGAAAGATACATTAAGTGGCGCGCTTTGTCGATCATGTATCGACGTTGTTTGCGTCCTTCCCTCAAGGTAGCTTTGGAACCACTGCAATGCTGTGTCATTTATTCCATAATGTTCCAGTTTTTTGATTAATATTATATGTGACACCGTGTCGAAAGCCTTCGATAAATCTAAAAATGTCGCTAAAACTTTACTACCCTTGTCGAGGTTTTCAACAACGTATTGTGTGAAAGTAAGTAATGCTTCATTAGTTCCTAAACCGCTTCTAAACCCAAATTGGTTGCTGGATAGAAGACTCTCATTCTCTAGGTGCGAGATTAAACGCTTTTTGGCAATTTTTTCTACTACTTTTGACAATATGTTAAGGAGCGATATGGGACGGTAATTACCAATGTCATTTTCGTCTCCACCCTTGTGTAGTGGTCTAACCTTTGCAAACTTCAGCCATTGAGGAAAAACTCCGTTTTCAAAGCTAGTATTAATAAAATGGCAAATAGGTTCTGCAATGTAATCAATTGACATTTTCAGTATTTCTGCTGTGATGCCGTCGTTTCCTGGCGCAGAATAGTTTTTTAGCGATGTAATAGTTTTGACGACTTCATCTTTAAATGTTTGGTAGAGTTTGAGGTTTGTTTTCGTCTTGGGCTGCGTATTTACTGATGCACCTAGAATCTTTTCAGAAGGATTTAGATTGTTCAAAGTATTGTTGGCATAAGTTTTTCCTACATTTACAAAATATTTATTAAAATGTTCCAGGATTTCTTCGAAATTATCTTCTAATGATTTCACTTCATTATTTATTTTGATCTCCTTTACTTCCATCAGTTGCTTATTACCGAATGCGATATTTTTAACTAACCTCCAGGTTTTTTTACTGTCCCCGCTTGCTTCTTTAATTTCCTGACTGTAGTAATTAACTTTGCTTTTTTGAATTAGCCTTTTGCAAATGTTTCTGTAAGATTTATAGTACTTGAGAAGTTGAGTATTATTTGGGTATTTCCTCGTGTCTTTGTGGATTTTGTCTCTTTTCCGAAGGCATGCTAACAATCCATTTGTTACCCAGGGAGTTCGTTTTTTCTTTGATCTAGGATTTTTTATTGTGTTTACTTTAGTCGAACTTTTGATACAGCTAGATAGTCTCTAAAACTAGTTGGGCAATTTTTTCGACGTCGTTTTCACCTAATATTCTATCCCAATTTTGTTTACTCAATTCGTTTAGAAGTAGGACACGGTCAATTGATGATTTAGTTTTCGTTTCCAGATTTTTTGTTCTTTTATTAGTTGTCATTGCAATTCCAATCATGCTATGGTCGGTAATTGTCGTGTGGTAGGTATACGGTTTACATTTTAGTTTAGTTTTGATCATAATGTGATCAATACAAGTCTCATGTTGGCCGTCGATTCTTGTCGGGACATTTATGGCAGCATGAATGCCATGGTGCGCCAGTAAGTTAAGATAATCATCTGCCTGATTGTGTTTATTATTAATAATATTAATATTTGTGTCGCCTATTAGAATAGTGTCGTGGTCAGAATGAATAACTTGTAGAATATCGTCTAACGATTGCAGGAAGTTATTTATATTTCTTTGACTGGGTGATCTGTATATTGCAATAATGTTTATCCTGTGTTCTAAGATGATGTGTAAGCAATTGGCATCATTTACCTGTTTTTCTGTTACTACCTACTGTGTTCAGGTTAGAACGAATGTACACAACTACACCGTCATTTTGTAATTGCAATGAGTTGGTGTAGAAGACTCGATATCCTGGTAGAGTTTGAGGAGCTTGAGTTTTTTTAGCCAACATTCGGTTAGTATTATTATATCGAATATATTATCGAATGCATATAATGTTACAAGGAAATCATCGAAATTTCTTTTTATAGAACGGATATTCATTGGCATAATATTGATATTATCAGCGGAATACACATATTTTTTAAGAGTATTTGCGCAGTCAAACTGTTTGCAGGTTGTAAGACTAAAACTATCCAGGTCTTCACTCAGTTCAGCCATTGCAAGATTTATACCCATTCCTTTGGAATATTCCTACCAATTGCGGTAGGTAGATTTTAATTCCAGGAAAGAAGTCATCAATTGCCGGAGATTTAGTTATTATGGTAGTTAATAGGGTACATTTTGGATGGGAAAAATCTGGAGTTATGCAATTAGGTATATTGAGGAATCGTTTTATATTAATATACTAACAATATGAGTTTTTCGGGGTGAGTATGATAGATGGCATGTATAATATGTATTTTATTTAGAAAAATTGATATAAAATATAATAAGTAATAGATAAAGTATAGATATAATATAGGATAAAGTGCAAAATTGTAAAATACTCGTAGAAGTTTGCTTGAATATGTAGCTAAGATACAGGTGGAATGCTCTCTAGATAATTTGAGACAGGGTATCCTCACTCTGAATTCGAAATGTTTTCGAATTTTCTCCTTTTTTGAGATAGACCCTTCCTCCTTTACACCAACAAAAGGCAAAATCCTGTTCCCTCGCGAATTTTTTTGTTTGCATTAATAGGTATTTAGTTCGCTCAGAGAATGAATGTATAGGTTCGCTGACCAAAAGTAGTATACCTTCTGGGTACTATCATATTAATAATATCTTCGGAAAACCTCGGTATCAGCTTTAGGCATATTTTGTTTATAGGCGTCTATATGTGGAATGCAAATTCTCCAAGTTGATATGAACTGTTCTAAGGTGCCTCTTTAGATATTCTTTACATGCAAATGATCGGCCGCATTCCGCACACGAGAATTTCTTGAATGTTTGATGTACGGCGTCTATGTGTTTCTTTAGGCGTCCTTGTGCTGAAAAGGCTTGACTGCATTTCTGACACACATATTTCTGCAATTTAAGATGTACGGCTTCTACATGTTTCTTCAGATTTGCTCGTAGTGAAAAGGCTTGACTGCATTCCTGACACACATAATTTTTCAATTTTAGATGTACCGCGTCTACATGCTCCTTTAGACTTCCCTGCCGTGAAAATGCATTATCGCATTCCTGACAAATATGATTCTTCAATTTTAAGTGAACACCGTTAATATGTCTTTTTAATGTACTTTTATTATTAAACACCTTGTCACATTCCGGACACGAAAAACATTTTTCTCTCACAGAATGTTTAGTCGATAAATTTCGCTCCTCACCGCTGTTTGGTTCCGGTTTAATAAAACAAGTCGCTCCTTCATAGAATTCTACTATATTTCCTCTGTCAACTGCATGAACATTTGCTTGGTCCGAATCGATTGCCTCTACTTTAATTGCGTAATCTTCTCTTTCACTGGGTGAAAATCGCCGATACCACTTGGACCACTATTTGGCTCTGATTTAAATAAAGAGCGTATCTGCGTCGTAAAATTCGACTATATTGCCTTTCTCGTCAGAAGCTGCGTTCAAATCTGCCTGCAGAATATTTGCACCTGAGCCATCGGAATCCATTGGATGCGTTTTTATTGCGATATGTTTTTCTCTTTTCACCCCAACGCTACCTACTCGAATTGCCGAAAATATTTTGATTCATCGTGATATTTTAAGTTTAATACGATTAAATCACGCTTGTAGGTACATTCTATCGAACGAACAAGATTTTGGCAGCTCAGTTTGTCTCTAGGTATTCTTTGTTGTGAAATTTCCAATGGCTGGTTATCTTCTTCTTCTTATATATAAAAATGAATCGCCGTGCGTTAGTCTCGCAAGATCTCGAAAATGACTCGACTGATTTGATTTTTTTTTTGTTTTGTTTGCTTTGATTCAGGGGTGGTTTACAAAAAAAATATGTAGGGAAAATTAAAAGAAACAACTGAAAATCGAAAAAATCGAAATTGGTCATTTTGGGAAATGGGCCACTTTCAATAGATGGCGTTCGCGGCGATTCTATTGTTTGACAGCTGCGCCATCAATAACTGTTATTCATTCCGTGCGATTGTGTAAAATTTCTAAAAGTCGAAAAGTCGAAAAAGTCAAGAGTCGAAAATGTCAAAAAAGTCAGAAAGTCGAAAACGTCGAAAAAGTCGGAAAAGTCGAAAAAGTCGAAAAAGTCGAAAAAGTCAAAAAAGTCCAAAAAGTCGAAAAATGCAAAAAAGTCGTAAAACCCGGAAAAGTTGAAAAAGTCGAAAAAGCCGAAAAATTCGAAAAACTCAAACCGTACATGATTCGGCCATATTAGAGATTTCAATGAATTGGATTTGGAAGGTTGATTAGGATCAATAAACGCTTATGAAGAGTTACTATCAAATTTTATTTATTTTATTTAATTCAGGAAACAAACAGTACAAAAAACATATTTACTTAATCAAAATATAACAATCATAAACCATTTATATGTTTCCACCAATTAAACGGTCATATAGTGCGTTATTCTATAGAAAAGAAAAGTTTAAAATACACAAGCATTTTAAAAGTGAAAAGTGAAATTATTAGGGTTTTTTAAACAAACAGAAAATATTCTGAAAAGTAATTGCTAAATTACTAAACAGTCCAAAGTATTAAAAGAGTAAATATAAAGTAAATAGAGCAGAAAAACAGTAAATAGATTCATAAACATGTATATATATGGTAATAAATTAATTTATTATTAAATAGATAGTAATAAGAAAATAAAATATATAATTATGTAATGACACATTTTATGAGAAGGAAAAATAGAAAACAGGAATACCCTAAGTTATGTAAATACAAAGATAAGAGGAGAATAACTATTTTCATAGTAAACAGATTACTTAATTAAATTGTAATATATTCATAATAAGATTTTTAAATGTATCTGGGGTTGTGGCAAATATATCAACATCCATAAACACCGAGTTGTAATGATGACAAGCTCTATAAAGAAAAGCATTTTGTGCATAGTTAGAATTGACAATTGGCAGTTGAAAGGAACGCTGAGAGCGAGCTGGTCGAGGGGGCACGAAAAAATTTATCTGCTCCAAGATTTGACTAGCATCAACACGATTGTTAATTAGCTTATGCAGATATACTGCGTCAATCATTCCTCGGCGCTTTTCTAACGACATCATCTTATGAAACCGAAGCGACTCTGTGTACGAAGCTCACGTAAGACGTCTCACGTAGGAATTAAATAATATTTTTATGGTATCGGTCGATCTGAAAAGAGTAGATGCTCTAAGGACAAAACCCAACATTTTATTAGCTTTCGAAATAATATTATCAATGTGCTCCGCAAATAGCAATTTATTATCTAGGATGATCCCAAGATCTCTCACAGATGTCACTTTTTTAATTTCATTTTTATTGAGATGATATTTAAAACAGACGTTAGTTCGTTTTCTGCTAAATGTAATTGAGTTACATTTCTTAACGTTTATGAAAAGGCAATTTTTTGTACAATTATTCACAAGGCGATTGATATCCTCTTGTAAAAGTAAACAGTCGCTTATTGATTTTATTTCCCTGTAGATTTTCGTGTCGTCCGCGTATATTACCATTTTGGAATGACGCACACTACTTTTTATGTCATTTATGTACAATAAAAATAAAAGTGTACCTAAGTGAGAGCCTTGGGGTACTCCCGAGGATATAATGGAGTACACCGACCGATAACCTTGAATAACCACCGCTTGAGTCCTGTTGCGAATATATGAGGATATCCACCTATATAAATCACCCCTGATCCCCAAAACCCACAATTTTTTAAGAAGTATATCGTGATTGATTTTATCAAATGCTTTGGAGAAATCAGTATATACAGCGTCAACTTGCACCCGTTTGTCCATAGACTTAAGTATTGACTCAGAGAAGCTAAGTAAATTAGACTCCACTGATCTCATCTTGAAAAAGCCATGTTGTTCTGGTGCTATGATCGTTCGAACGCCAGAAAATAACTGATCAAAAACAATCTTTTCCATGAGCTTACTGAATATCGGTAACTTAGATATGGGGCGATAGTTTTCGACATTATTGCGTGAGCCTTGTTTAAATATCGGGCAAATATAGGCTTTTTTCCATACTTCAGAGAATATTCCGTGTTTTAAAGATTTTTGATATAAAAGAGTTATGGGAGAAGCCAAATTGAAAGCACAATTAATTACAAATAGTGGGTGTATATCGTCCGAGCCAGCACTTTTATTTCTGTCTATGCTACGTAAGTACTTAAATATTGTTTGCGTATCAAAAGTGATGTTATACATATCTACAGTGCACTGATCGGAGTTCATTTGAACTTGATAGTTAGGATCAGGCGCAAAGTTTTCATAGACCGATTGAAAATATTCAGAAAACATTTCGCAGATTTCTGCAATATTATTATTAAAATTCATGGTGCGCGGTATGCCAGGAGAGGACCTTTTAGATTTTATGAAGTTCCAAAAGAATTTCGTGTTGTTTTTTATATTTTGCTCAGATTTAAAAATATAGGCATCAAATAGAGTCTTATTTAAGGCTTTGTGGCGTCTTCTCAGTAAAGAGAAAGATTCGTAGTATATCAGATTACTGGAAGATTTCCATTTCCTGCGAAATTTATGTTTTTCTTTGACAACTTTTATTATAGCAGAGTCATACCATGGGGGGTATTTCCTATCCGATACTAATTTACTTGGGACATGTTGCTCGACTAAATCGTTGAGGATTAGGTAGAAGTGTGTCGTAGCCGTTTCCATATTGCAACTATTAATAATAGAAGGCCAGTCGAACTTTGAAAGGGCCGCATTAATCACGGCGTAATCCGCTTGACCGAAGAGCTTAATAGCCCGAAGATTCGACCTTAGTGGTTTAATGGAGACCGGAACGGCAATTAGAAGTGCTGGGTGGTACTCGTCAATAGGGACTAGGGCAGTTGGGCTACCCTTGACCTTACAATTAACATTACTGAGTACAAGATCTAGTATTCGGTCAAGATTATTGAACTGCGAGTTATATTGGGATAAATTTAAAAATGAAATGGTGTCGATCATATGACAGGTAATATTATCAGTATACAAGGAAGGGATCAAGCCGGCTTCTAGTGAAGACTCAACCCATTTAATTTTTGGAAAATTAAAATCCCCAACAATAATGAAGTCATCATCTGGAAGTGTACTTCTGATTTCAGATAATTTTGCTAAAAAAGTAGTGACATTTTCAGCATGCTTGGCATCAGGGGGAAAGTAGGAGCAACATAGATGTATGTGTTTTTTTGACCTAGAACTTGAGAGAGTGACCCATCTCAGCAGTGGTAGACCACTCGCCGCGTGAACAGGGGGATAGGTGTTGCTGAACACCAATAAGTACGCCACCTCCGCGAGATTGTCCTGTTGTGGCATAATCACGATCACGCCTTTTATAGTATAACGACTATCTAAAATTTCATGATCCATTATTCCATCTAATAAAGAGGTTTCTGTCAGGCAAATAACATCGAATTCTTCACTGAGTGCATTATTAAATAGGATGTTTGTTTTTGACCGTAACCACCGAACGTTTTGATAATAAATTTCTAATGACATTCTGAAGTGATACGCAACAAACTGCATAATAGAACTGAAAAATAGAGACTTAAACAGTATGTATGCTGAGAATGCACTCCAAAATATGCATATCCGTAATACAGACAAGCGATAAGTCTCGCAAAATTTATGAAGTACTTGTGATCCACAAGGTCAGTAAAAACCAACACAGTAATCCTCAATTTTGAACACCAGTCCCTAAGTAATGTCAATAAAATTTTCCTTTTAGGTTGAGAACTCATAGATTCAGAAGAATCAAAGAAAAACATATTTTTGTAATCACAATAAACTCCAGAAACATTGGTAACAAGAGTTGACAATGGGCCTATGGAAGGCGACACTTTCGTGCGACATTGTAATATGACACGGTGTATGTTAAAAGCTTCAATAAACTGAACGGTGAGAAAAACAGTGATTGAAAGTAGTTGGCACCTCTATCAAAATATGGTAATATTAAATACTCACGGTGAGCGACTTCATGGAAAATTGGATCAGCAATCCACAATGATGCACAACAGTAACATAAAACACTGCATATTAGTAACAATTCATAAAATAAAATAATGATAATTGGGTCCACATTGACCGGAAATATAAAATAGAGTAGATTTGTTGCGATACCGGATCCCACTACTTCGCGGCGATAATAACACTTTAAAATATAAGACTTTACACAGAACCGTTACGAATCCGTCGTACATGCTAGACAGAGCACCCATTATATAGTATTCCTTACACATAAAAAAAAAAGCCGAGGAGCCGAGGAGCCGAGGAGCCGAGGAGCCGAGGAGCATTGTAATAAAGTTAAATAAATAAAAAATAAAAAGAAGTACAAAAACACGCATGTTTAAAAGTTGTAAATAAAAGTTGTAAAACAATTGCTCAACGCACATTCATACTTGTAAAAACTATGTACATTGTAAAAAAAAAAAATTACATAATTGTATTTATGCGTACAAATAAATGTAACTTGATCAATTCAATTGTGATTTCCATTTACCTCCTTCTCTATATCCATACAAAATATCTATCAAACAAATAAAATTAAAATTTTCTTTTGAAGAATGCAACCATTCCATCAGTATTTTCTTATGACGTTGTCACGTTCAACTATCGTCAGTAAACCGACTTTACAGACAACCGATTTTTTACTTTGTTTACATATTCCAATAGTTTTTCACAAATTCACAAAACAATCATTAACAAATTTAATGCAATTTGGACAAGACAACGTTTATCGGGTCAGCTAGTTAATATTAAAAAAACAGGTTTCAAAACGTACAAAAGTCACAAAAATCAAAAAAAAAGTCAGAAAAATCGTATTTTGCATCTAACGAAAGTAAATTTTCCTTAACTAATTAACATAAAGGTTTAATATGAATGATCTAAAATAAAATAAATGATTAATATGAATGATAAGTAGTAAACGTATTCAAATAATAATCAAGCAGCAAGAAAATAATCAAAAATAAAGTAATAAAAAGTAAAAAATATTAAACGCAGATCAAATATAACCGATTTTATATATTTTTTTGTGTAAAATTTGAACAACTTGACATAACTAAAATGTTGACAAGCGTTGAGCGCGCCGCAACATCTAGCAATAGGTAAAATATAACGAATAAACAATATTCGTGATATTTTATCTACCTCTAGATGACGCAACGCGCTCATCTATTTTTATACTATTTTTGAAAACATAAAACTTCTCAAAATTAGAAGATAAAAAATGTTCTTTATTTTATAAAATCGAAGCTATCGCGGTTGTTTGACATTATAAATAGGATAGAAAACGAATTTACCGCGTGAAATTTGTAGGACCCGACGTTTCGGTGACGTTGCAGCCGCCGTTGTCTAGGGTAGACTGAAGAGCTGTCAGTCCGTTGTTTTGCGGGTAGGGTCTAGCCTACGTTGGACAAACGAAACGGCCCATAGCCACGCGAATAGAACACATCAAAGCTGTTAAAAACGTTCAGCGAGAAAAATCGGTGATCTGCGAACATATATTGGATAGCGGAAGTAACCACTGGATGCAGTTTCAAAATCCCATTGTTCTATCTAAGGAACAATTCTACTTTCCTCGCATGATCCGGGAAGCCATTGAAATAAGAAGAACTCCGAACTTCAATAGAGACGACGCGACGGCTACAAACTCTCTTCTACGTGAAACCCCGCCGCCGAACGCCGAACGCAAAGACGTAAAACAGGATACAGTGAGTGTTGTGTGCAAGACGGATTTTCAAAATTCCCGCGCTCCGAGCCCGGCCCCCCACCACCGTTATAACCTACGCAGTGGCGGCAGCGGTTTGCGGCCTACCCGCAAAACAACGGACTGACAGCTCTTCAGTCTACCCTAGACAACGGCGGCTGCAATGTCACCGAAATGTCGGGTCCTACAAATTTCACTCGTGTTCTTTATTTTTTTTGTTTTTCCAAACAAATATTAATAGTTGCTTATTTACTAGTACTGATTTAACCGCTTCAAGGATATCACTTATTGAAAACTCGCCCTGCATAATAACCTTACATCAGGTTACACGTACCTGTTACAAAATAACAAAAAACTGTTATATTACAAAAGAATTTGAAGCGAATAAAAATATTCATTAGAGAAAAAAATATTTATGAAAGTCTAACTTAGTTTAGTAGATTTTAAAGCTTACAACCTGTTAAATAAATGGGTGTGAAATACTAAAAGAATAAATGAAATGAAATGTTGAGAAATGAACAAAATCTAAGTCGTATAGGACACCATTCTGTCACCCATTTGCACATTTGTAATCAATGGTCATCATAATCATAATATTATCTGTATCCAATAAAGCACGTCCCATCCGACACCATCTAAGGAAAGGAGACACTTTCAGCGCCAAAAAGCGGCGCCAAATAATTACACAGTTCCATAAATTTAATCGGACAGCACACTCTCTAAACTGATAGAATCATTAAATATCGAAATAGAAATTATCGTGATACATGCCAAAGTTATCATCGTCACCTTATGCACTATAACTAATTGCTGGGAGTTAATGGGCCCTTGCTGAGTTGGCCACGAAGACCCATTCTGTTTAGGGTTGGTCACACTCACGGGTCAACACCTATGCGACGGCCTCCACGCATGAAGTACGAGCCTGGGTAGGACTCTGGCCGTATGGTCAGTTTCCCTTAGGAATCAACCTTCTGGCGCTCCTGGACGGTCTGCGCACCGTGCGGCGTGAGCCAATCGACTGTGCACTCTGACTAACAACTTGGGTTGTCGACTACAGCGGGCGAGCCCGTCACCACAGGCAGTTTTAACGATTAGTCGTTCTATCTCCCTGGAGTGAGCGTAGAAGACTTGGGACAAAACAGTCCACCAACTAGCTACGCCATGGCGTAGCTAGTTGGATTTTATTAATAATTAAAAATAACATCATTTTTACAAAAAATAAAGATTGACAAGCGTTCCAATGGAGAGTATGTAGGTATTTATTTAAACAAATGGGCATCGTTTCCATACTGCTCATATTTTTACTGTGGTGTCGGGACGGGATTGACAACGTAGGGAAGCCGCCAACACTGTAGAAAATAAACGTTGCGGTTTTGACAATAATTATAGTTTGAGTTTTTCTCAAACCTATTATCTGCCATTGAGAAAAAATCTACGTCAGAGTTGTGTTAAAATCAATTTAAAACATTGAGAAATTATGGAAACAATGCATTATTCTCAACTTACGTAGTTACTAGAAACTATCGTAAGTACAGGTACATATTTATATGATTTTTATGAGTTTTAGAATAGAACATTGTGATTTTCTCAACATGGAAAATCGCTTAAATTGTGACTCACAAAACAACTCACAAATCAACTATGTGAATTCCACAGATTACCACGTTGCTAATTTATCAAAGTACCGCTTAGTTAAAACTACCAGTAAAATCAATGTCTCGCTTACATTGTGGAACTGACAAACCAACTATGTTAATTGGACATTGCTAATTTATCCACAACATTAAAAAAGCAATGTTCCGCTTACATTGTGAAACTCACAATACTCAACTATGTGAATTCCACAGATTACCACATTGCTAATTTATCAAAGTACCGGAAAGTTGCCATCGTCGCAATGTATAAAATCAATGTTCTGCTTACATTGTGAAACTCACAATCTTTAACTATGTGAATTCCGCAGATTACCACGTTGTCAATTTACCAAAGTACCGTATAAAATCTATCTTTACAAGTATAAAATCAATGTTACGTTTACATTGTTAAACTCACAAGCTGTAAAATTGTTAACCCCGCAGTTTAGAGCATTGAGGTAAGAACAATGTCGAAAAAAATTGTTAGCGCCACAATTTTATATTGTTGATTCAGCAATTTTTGCATTCGACAAAGAAAACGTTGCTGACCCCGCAAAGGGTCATTTGTCATTGCCACAATATTCTATGGTTAATTTCGCAATGTTTCGCTCGCAATGTAAAAATGCAGCGTTGTCTAGTAAAAAAATTTCTGAGTGCACAACCCGTAAGAGACCAACGCCTTAACAGCGAGATAGCCAGTAATGTTACCTGGCGGGCCGACACTCGCGCCCTTACTTCCAATTGTGACCAGATTTCTCCGGTCTCTCACTAACATATTAAGATGTCAACTACAACGAGCGAGCCCGTCACCGGGATCGGATGGCCAATGGTCATTTCAAGAGCAGTCGCCGTAAGGTACGCAACCACCCCCGCTCTATAGGAAACAATACAGTTTCCAGACTCCCCCGACTGTTAGTCGGAGTGCACAATCGATTGGCTTGCGCCGCACGGTGCGCAGACCGTCCAGGAGCGCCAGAGGTTTGATTCCCAGGGGAAACTGTTTCCAGAGTCCTACCCAGGTTCGCACCCCGTGCGTGGAGGCCGTCGGATGGGTATTGACCCGTGAGTGTGACCGACCCTGAACACATGGGTCATCGTGGCCAACTCATCATGGGCCCGTTAGTTCCCGTCTCTCACTAACAGTCGGGGGAGTCTGGAAGCAGTACTGTTTCCTATAGATTGGGGGTGGTTGCGGACCTTACGGCGACTGCTCTTGAAACGACCATCGGCCATCCGATCCTGGGTGAACAGCTGGGCAAAGGACGCTGTGGTCCGCGATAGATTCGGTATACACCGTTTCACCGCTTCGTAAGGGAGAGGACCGCGCAAGCGACCTCGAACTCGTAACCAATCGAGAGACCGGAGTAATCTGGTCACAATTGGAAGTAAGGGCGTGAGTGTCGGCCCGCCGGGTAACATTCCTGGCTATCTCGCGGTTAAGGCGTTGGCCTCTTACGGGCTTGTGGCGTAGCTAGACGGTGGACTGTTTGGTCCTCAAGTCTTCTGCGCTCACTCCAGGGAGATAGAACGACTAATCGTTAAAACTTCCTGAGGTGACTGGCTCGCCCGCTGTAGTCGACAACCCAAGTTATAACTAATTGCTGTACATCAACACTACATCAGCACTAATAGATAGGCCACGCTTTCTATGATATGACCGAATTCGAGGGCCATGACTTTTCAAACCTTGTACCAATTTAAATGACAACTACCCGACTACCCAAAAAAAAGGAGTATTATATGTTTAGGATTCATGTATCAGTATGTTTCCTTATTCCACCATAACTTCTAAACTTTAAAACCGATTAAGAAGTGTCTATGGTATTGTTTTTTTTTTTTTTTTAATAAGACAGTTGGTAGCAATCCCTACTCTTGGTATAGTCAGGTTGAATAACTGGTAATATACCTTATGTGGTATAATTATTTTTTTTAAATTGGCTGGAGTGGTGCGGCCGGGATGCACCTGGACCCGTTAATTAAGGCCCAAAAGGCGATAGTTCGCGTCATTAATAGGAAGCATTATTTATATCCGTCCGATGAGCTTTTTAAGGCATTCGACGTCTTGGATGTGAGACAGTTATACGTGAGAAATATTGTTACGCATTTCCATAGCTGCACTGATCGTCATTCTTCGCTAAACCACTCATATGACACCCGAAATAAAAATAGACAATCCCACCAGCGAGTGAATACGAGATTTGCACAGAGGCATTACGCGTTTCTGGCACCGCGTCTTTATAATTCCTTCTGCTCCTCCTTGGGGAAGGCTAAAGTGCAGAGTTCAATTAGTAAATTGACTCTGAAGAAATATATTTTTAAGTGGCTCATGACGAAAGGTAGAAGCCAGTGCGAAGAAATGGTGACTCACATCCTGACCTAGGCCGTATTTGTCACATCTATTTATTTATTTATCTATTTACCTCTTTGGGCTTTTATTGGTGGGTCTAGGTGCAGGGGGCCAATTCTTGAAATATTTAGCATGCCAAATTTGTCTGTGTTCGCCCGTTTTTGGATGGGGCCTATTCTTGAATTTCGCATGCTAAATTTGTCGCCAACTTTCCGCATCAAATTTTTTTTTCATAAAAATCGGCTAAGATTAAAATTATCGCACCCGTAAAACTGTGTAATACTTGCATTAGTTACCTTATTATTAAAGGCAGTAAGTAATTCGGAAAAAATAAATATAATCGTTATTTAAAAATATGTATGTTCGGAATGTAACCACGCTTTGAATACAAAAATATTCCATTAAATTATGTTAAATATTAAATAAGCCTGATAAAGTCAGATGTGAGGGAATATTCACTTATTTTCGATGAAAATGTAGAAAATATGATTTAAAGCCAATTTTCAAAATAATTTGTTTGTGTTTCTATGTTGGCATTAGTCTAAAATTTTGGCATGCCAAATATTTCGCCCACTTTTTATCGCTTGGTTTGTCAGGACCCTATTCTTGAACACAAGCGATATTTATAAGTCGCATGCCATATTTTTAGATTACGAGTGTGGCAACGCCGTCGCTTCTGTCATTTGTACCAACATAGAAAAAGTTATAGAAAAAGGAATTTACTTTTAGACGAATTTCTACGTCTCTTTTTTGAGACTATAAATATAATAATGTTTTATCCTGACAGCCTATTATTTATTTTTAATAAAATACTTCAAATAACAAATACTTTTTTTTAAAATATGGTAACATTTAGCGAATAAATTGCCATAATATAATTTTAAAAATGAATAAAACACAGCGAAATATTTAACAATACCTATTAAATAGAACTATAACATTATATGTATCCAATTTACTATATCCGTAAATGGAAAATACGCAACCAATGAGACGTTGGATATAAATGTCGAGAAATATAATATAGTACCTAGTAAAAATAAATTAATTTACCTATTTTTTTTTTATAAATAACAATTTTAAAAAATCTGGATTAATTCATATGCGTATCTATAAAATTCTACAGACGAAACGATAGTAAAAGTAGGCGATAATTTTAATTTAGACTGCTTTTGACCACTCTATAATTATAGTGCGAAAAGTAGGCGATAAATTTGGCATGCCAAATTCAAGAATAGCTATTTCGTTCGTTCGACTTGCGTTCGAAATGTCCTCCGTTTTGCTTATCGGAAAAGAAGAAGAAGGACAGTTCGTGTAGTCTCCGTTTATAGCTATCTGTCAAATCGTTCGGGTGTCAGTGGAAGCGGCGAGCGTCCTTTTTGTTTTCAACGTTTTTTGGGTGAAAGTGCATCGAATATGGCAAATTTGGAACAAATTGTTGTGATGGATATTTTAGAGGAATCGGAAGATCAAGCTGCAACACCGGCAAGAGTGATGCATGCGAGAAACGACGCGTTCAGTCTTAGCGATGCCTTGTTTTGCCGTAATTTTAGATTGTCGAAACAATTGGCGTTGCAGTTGATCGGTATTTTGGAGCCACATATGGCTGCACCAACGAGAAGTTCTGCGTTAGACATGTCAACGAAGGTAGGTACCATTTTCCTATTTCTAATCGAAGGTTTCATTTAATGTTCATGACATTGCCAAGCGACAGTGGGACGGTGTCGACCACAACTGGCGAACCCGTCACCCCAGGCTGGTATAACGACATGTGATTGTTCTTTCAGCCGTGGGATGAGCATAGAAGACTTAGAGACAATAAAAATCTACTGTTAAGTTAATTAACCATTAGGATACCTCCGACCGCCCGACTGGTTAAAGGTTCGAATCTTTCCCTAGTGTAGCGGTGATCGGTGTATACCAAATCTATCGCAAATTACGGCATCCTTTGACTGGCTTTCACCCGGAATCGGGTAGCCAAATGGTCGTTTCAAGAGCAGCTGCCACTAGGTAAACAACCGCCTCCGCTCTATAGGAAAAAATACTATTTCCAGACTCCCCCGGCTGTCACTCGGAATACACAATCGATTGACTGATACCGCACAGTGCGCAAACCGTCCAGAAGCGCCCGAAAATTGACTCCTAAGGGAAACTGGCCCGCAGGCCAGAGTCCTACCCGTTCTCGCACTCTAGTGCGGAGGCCGCTCTATGGGTGTTGACTCGTCAGTTTGGCTGACCCTAAACGCATGGGTCTTAGTGGCTTAACTGCAACAGGGCCCATTAGCTCCTATTGGTAAAAGACAAAATAATATTTGGTCGTGTCTTTACCGGTACGCTCTATTTGTTCGGTGTATTCTCTTATGGCGGTTCAGTTAATTTTATTTCGGGCGCTGTAGTTCTGCTCTAAATGGACTCTTGCCTTTTATTTTACGGATATGCTATGGCAAAAGTGCCGATAGCAGTGTCTGAAATCCATTCCCATTATAGCTTTATAAAACATATGCATTAATGTAGCTTTATAAAACATAGCTCGGAAGATGGCCCTTATCGTAGAATTAACTGTTCCATGGGAATCACATATCCCAAAAGACCACGAGTACAAATTAAATAAATACCATGATCTCGCAAATGCCGTCACCCGGAACGGCTTCACTGTTCACTTTCTCGCGGTCGAAGTTGGTGCTGGTGGCCTGTCAGCTAAATCTCTGTTTCACCTTTTTAAAGATCTTGGTCTCTCCAGGAAAATAATCAACTCCTTCCTAGAGAAATTATCTATTTCCGCATCTCAAATTCTCAAGCTTCGAAGAGGGGGAGTGAATGAGTGGTAAGGTAAACGCTCACATGTGGCAACACAGCTGTCCTAAACCTACCACAGTGGTCGTTAGCCCGGAATCCAACGTTCACCCCCCAGAAGTGTAATAATAGTATATGATGGGCCCGACTTCGGTCAGTGAATTCCATGGCAGCATTAGTCACAACATGTAGCTTTCTGTTCTAGACCGACGATATAAACTATATAATAATATAATGTATATACTAACCTACCAATTTAATTATATATAAATTTATATTTTAGGTTTATCAATGAGTATGGCTTCTCTGGAGTAATTGGCTGCGTGGATTGTACCCACATAGCAACCGTTCCACCTTCGTCGGCACCACACTCCAATTACGATGAGCGATCTTATTTGAATTGGAAAAACTACCATTCCATAAATGTTCAGTTGGTAGGTATTGTATTGTTATAATAATAATTATTATTATTATGTATTTATAGAAATGCAACAGGTGTGGTTGAACTTAAACACAGATTGAATTTTTAGGGAATAGAGAATTCCAGAAAAGATGAAACCTAAATTTTGTTTTTCCACTTTAAAGAATAGCCTTAAACTTCAGTTTCTGTGTTCAACTGTTTTTACATCTTTAAGTACCTGATGTTATTATTATTACTCAATGGACGAGCAGCTGAAGCTGATGTGCCCATTATGTATATTATATTATATGTATACTTGTATACATGTATAAGCATTCCATGTGTATTGAAATATACATGTGAATAATATCATCAATCACATTGATTTACATTAACTGATTTAATCATTTCCTGTGGTAGGTAGCTCCAATCGTCCACAACTCAATTTGAGATAAAATGTAAAACAGGCTCGCAGCCTCTATATGATGTTAGCGGTAATTCAGTTCAAATTTATAGTTCACCAAGGAGCTCTTGGCCCATTTAGATCACATGGGATCGGGTGGCCGACGGATAGTTTCTAACAATAGATGATGCCTGGTCGTCAACTACCAGCTGCTTAGGACATACGTCTCCAAACTCCAGTTATTCATCGGAGTATGCAGTCGATTGGCTAACGCCGCACAGTGCGCAAACTGTCCAGTTCCGCCTGAAGTGTTCGAATTTTGAGGCATTTTGTGAACATAGCCCCTAGGATATTGAATAGAATAGAATAACTTTATTGTCCTATACAAACATTACTTAATGAATATTACACTGGTTTTATAAAGACAATTTATGCTCAAATGGTGGCAATTTTAATATGCTAGATGAAGATTTAAAAATGCATGTGCCTAAGTCTTCTTTTAAAGCCAAAATTGATTCCTGGTTGAAACATGACGCCCAGCAAAATATCCACAAACTAATATACCCAGACAGTTTCCAACATCTAATTTTATCCTTGACAATCTTATTATTTTTGTTGACTTTTTTTGCTACTATTACTTATTCATTAATTTCGGTTACTATTGTTAAATATTATTCGACATTTTTTTCATTTTATTTAATATAATTATTGATTTTCTGTATCCTATTTTAAATATTTCCTATTGTGATCATTGGTTAGTGATTATTAATTATAAATACTTACATTGTTAAATTAAATATATATCATAAATAAATTTCATGGTCCAGTGTTCTCAACAAAGAAGGTGGTTAGATATGGTAGACCTTTTGTGAAGAAGGAAATAGATTTGTTAAAACGGATTCCCCTGGGATAAAGATGGGATTTTTAAATAATATTCAAGTTCCATTTGTCCGGTTTTTACCAATACCAATATGCATGTCGGCACACTCTTGATTTAAGTCAACGACGGTGTGTTACAAGCTTCGTGATAATTTTGTTACTATTTATTCGATTTGCATATATATGTAAAGGTTACTGTTATGGCGTAGAACCTGGCTGGTTATTTTATTTATTCGTTATACCTACGAGTTTATGTTAAAAAAATAGCTTACATCCATTCCGGTTTGGTTATCATACGCTTGATTTCTAACCCAAATTGCAAATACAGTGGAACCTCTCATAACAATCATAATTCGTTTTAGACTCAACACTCATTAAGCGAAATATTCGTTAAGCGAAACAATTTTTCCCATACTTGAGAGGTGCGAATTACTCGTATAAGAAATTACTGTTAATCGTTATGAGAGGTGCTCGTTATGATAAGTTCCACTGTAATTTTTTCTCGTGAATTTCGGTATTGCTTTTATTAATAACTATCAAATGTATAATTTTTCAGATATGCGATACCAACTTGAAAATTATACATATTAACGCCTTATTTTCTGGAAGCACGCATGATTCCTATATTTAAAATAATTCCGCAGTAGTGGAAATCTTGAGTGAAATTTTTAAAAGAGGACGAACAGGATACTATGTTATAGGTAGGTATTTAAACCTAATAATATAAAAAGCATAATTTACATGCCACAAAATATTCCCTTACTTTCTATTAAACCTAATAATATAAAAAGCATAATTTACATGCCACAAAATATTCCCTTACTTTCTAACCGTTAGCCATGGTGTTGTCTCTTATAATTAAATTGTTAGGGGAATATTTTGTGGCATGTAAATTATGCTTTTTATATTATTAGGTTTAAATACCTACCTATAACATAGTATCCTGTTCGTCCTCTTTTAAAAATTTCACTCAAGATTTCCACTACTGCGGAATTATTTTAAATATAGGAATCATGCGTGCTTCCAGAAAATAAGGCGTTAATATGTATAATTTTCAAGTTGGTATCGCATATCTGAAAAATTATACATTTGATAGTTATTAATAAAAGCAATACCGAAATTCACGAGAAAAAATTACAGTGGAACTTCTCAATAATCGAGAAAGCTACAGATTGAATTCTGGAGGTTGATTCGGTCTCTAAGCAGTATAAATTCCCTGAAAGTCTCGGATGCACAGCCCTCCGTCCAGATATAACTCTTTACTCTCTATCTCGGAAGGTGGCTCTTATTGTAGAATTAACTGTTCCATGGGAATCAAATATCCCAAAAGACCACGAGTACAAATTAAATAAATACCATGATCTTGCAAATGCCGTAACCCGGAACGGCTTCACTGTTCACCTTCACGCGGTGGAAGTTGGCGCTCGTGGCCTGCCAGCTAAATCTCTATTTCACCTCTTTAAAGATCTTGGCCTTTCCAGAAAAATAATCAACTCTTTCTTAGAAAAATTATCTAAAACTGCGATTTGCGCATCTCAAATTCTATGGCTTCGAAGGGGGAGTGAATGGGTGGCAAGGTGAACGCTCACATGTGGCAAGACAGCTGTCCTAAACCTACCACAGCCGGTTCGTAAGTCCGGAATCCACTGCTCACCCCCCAGAAGTGTAAAAAAAATAGTATTATGATGGGCCCGACTCCGCTCGGTGAATTCCATGGCAGCTCCGTTTGTATTTATTGTACTATAGAACCAAAAAAATATATTTTGTATATCCACCTTGTTGACTATTATTTTACACCAATTTTTTTAGATTTACTAGTTATTTAAAATACATATAGTAAGCAACTAATATAGTATGGTCAATTTTAAATGTGTGGAATCCGGACTTCAGTCTGGAATCCACACATTCATCTCTGGCATTGAATCGAAAGTTACTATGAAAGGCCAGTAACAGAAGTTGTAACTGATAAGTTCGATCAACGAGACGCTAGTGGTAAAAAAGTTGTAGTTGGATTATGCTACATTTGCAACGAGCAGCCTATTCGAAAGAAAAGAAAGACAAAGAAGTCTTGAGTTTACTGTAATAAGCCCGTTTGTGATCAGCACACAGCAAAAATCACAAAATGTTTTAAATGTAATCATTGTCTGTAAAATATCTGTGTAAAAGATTGAAATTTAATATATTTTTTTTAATTTCTCATACGGTAGTTGTATATTACTGTGCAAAAAACTCACAACAGATTTTTCTCCAACAGTCACATCGCAAAATGTGATAGTTAGTTTTATTATGTACAGTACATTCAATATATAAACAATTTGAAATAAATATATTTTGTTATTATTTATATATTAACCCCTCAAGCCCCGATTGGCCGATATCGGCCACAACACGATTCAGCGTGACTCCCCCGTTTTAATTTAATTTGTTTTATTTTAATATGTTTTATTATGTTAATATGTTTCATTTTAATTACGGATACAGTGGTTTGGCAGTAATTTATGTTTTGGCGAGACAGTGTCGTAATTCAATTTTTTTACTAATTTTTACTATTTTTTTTTGGAACAGCAACTTGTTAATCGTCTGAGGGGCCGAGGCCTAAAGGGTTAATCCATATTTACTTATTATATTATTAAAACAATTTTTTTTTAATGGTATATTTTACTATATGAAAATCATGCTTTTTCTATCGGGGTACCCGGGTGGCTCATACGTGTTTTTTTTTTGAAATGCAAAATTTTTTAAGTTATTTTTTTTATAAAATATATAGAATACAAATTTCGATAGGAAATCGGTCAAATCATGGGGATTCGAGAAGGTTTTGGCCAATCTTTTTTGGAAAAAGAATTATTCAACAAAACGTACGCCGATGGGTACCCGGGTGGCAACACAAGGGTTAAGATGGTCATGTTGCCCCATGCGAGCATTCACCTTATTTTCCCATTACTCCCCCTTTGAAGCCATTAGAATTGAGTTGCAAAAATTGCTGAAATTTGTATACTTTTTGAGTTGTTAATTTTGTTTGTTTCTTTTTTTAGGGGATTGAGCGTTGTAATGGGGTGCCAAAGGTGTGTTTCAGGTGCCTCCTTAAGCATCGGGTCCTACACTATGAGCCAGAAAAGGCAACCAAAATCATAAATGATTGTGCGGTACTGCATAATATGTGTATCGCTAATAATGAGCCTTTTATCGAAGACGACACATAAGTAGATTTTGGTCAATTTGCCTCAACGGCAGCAGAATTGGCTGGAAATGCAGAATCTAGAAATGCCGATCTTAAAGCGGGGAGACGTCTACAAACCCGAATCGTCAATAACTATTTCCGTTAAGTTTTGTTTACAACTTTACACTTACTAAGTCCATCTCACTGATTTTTATTCTGGAGTAATTTGTATTGGTGTTATTTGTGAAGAAGTACCCCTTTCGCGGACTCTATAGGAGCACTTGCATACATTCTATAGGTTAAAACCTAAAAATATTTATAATTAATTTTCAATATTTAGCTGTGCACATACTAAATTTTTCCTATATATTTTTTTAATAGCTTTTCATATAAACGCCTAAAGAGTGAATCGTTGTATTTTCGGAGAATTTAGGGATAACGTCTAAATAAAACGTTATATCGTCATAAAATAAATATATCATGTAAATAAAAGAAAGCGAGTTTTATTTATTTAATTTATTTTGCATATTTTTTAGGTAATTGGATATGTCTTTTAGGTACTGATTTGTCCTATCCATTTTTGCTTCCATCGCAGCATAATGTTTCTCTTTGAGCTCTACCTCTCTTCTTCAAAAGAATTTTTTCTTCCGCTAGTTCTGCCATTCGTTGAGAGGCTGTCATGCAGCTCTGTAACCGCCTCTGTGCAGTTGTCCTTCTGGCCGTCCTCACTGTCCAGGTGGTTGCAGGCGTTGAGCCAATCGTAGGTCGAGAAGCGGTGGCGATTACGGGCTGGTGCGTGACGAATTACAAGTGGGTGAAACACCGGCAATCGCGTCCCACTCCTAACGATCGCTTGTAGCCCCAATTGCTGCTCCGGAGACTCGCTGTCCCACAACCGTAGGCGTCCCGCACGAGCTTCGCCAACGGGACTTTCAGCCGAGGCGTAATTGGCCAAGTCGGCTCCGGAGGCCAAGTGGAACAGCCCGGTCGAGCGTCTGACTCCGCTGCGGACGTTCAAGTGATGGAGTTACGCCTACCTGTACCCGGATGAGGTAAAACGGTTGCATCGGATGGGCGTCTTGTCGATGTTGCTGTTTCGTTGCTTCTATCCAGAGGCAGAATGTCACCCAGATTTTCATCTAGCCTGGGGCTAGGCGAACGGGCATCGTCCGTACCGGAGAAATCGGACATGTCCGTCGACTGCTAGTGCCCCCGGATGCTGATCGGGTTCATTTTATTTAACACCGCAGTCTCTGCGGTGTCAAGCGACACGTCAGTCGGAGGAGCTGCTTGTCCGCTTTATATGGCGGTTGATGAAAGCTTTCTTCGCTTTCACTGAAGTCCATACGTATTGCCACGTCTAAAAACAAGAAATTAATTAAGATTTGTGAACTGATGCGCTTGTGTACGCTAGGTATTAGTCGGACTTTAACTTACTTTTCGCCACTGCTTCTGGTGTTTTTTCCCGCCGGGCAACGCATTAACGGCCTTAGCAATCTCTTCCCACCTCCGCTGAGCGAGTTTGTACGTAAACTCCGTAGAAAAATTTCCACTGACCAAATCGGGGTCGCTCAGCACCAGCTTTACGAGGCATTCCCGCTGATCCCGCGATAGATAGCCTATCCTCCTATCGGCATTCTCTTTTCCCATCCTCTTTTCCATGATCCGTCCGTAATCGAGAGGGAAAGCAGGTGTTCGCGCCGGGTTGTTCGTGGTCGTCAGCAAGTTGTCCGTAATCGTTGAGAGAAAAGGCAAAGCTCGCGCCAGGTTGTCAGAAGAGTCAAGCAGTCTATTATCCGTGAGAGAAAAAGGAATCGAAAAATGTCAGTAAAAGGAATCGAAAAAACAACAACACATCCGCGCGCGAAGAACGAGGAAAGACAAAAGTTAGGTTAAGTTACACGACAATGTTTTGACAGTTTTGTGCTTGCATGTTGGTATAAATGACAGCGTTGCCATACTTTATGTATAAAATAATACCATGCCATATATTTTGTTCAAGAATAGGGTTTGTGAAACCGAGCGATAAATAGTGAGCGAAATATTTAGCACACTAAAATTTTAGACTGGTTTCAAGAATTGGCCCCCAGTATGGCCGCGCCGCCTTATTCGATATTGCCATGTATCATCAGTGACTGTGCCAGGGCATAGTGTATGGATCTCATAGTTTTCATATCTGAAACATTTCTGCTACTCCTGAGAATATATATTGCTTTACGGACCTTTTCGGCGACCTTTTCGATATGTATTTGCCACCGGAGATGTTTATTCGACATGAACACCTAGGTACTCTACAAAATGCACACGCTCAAATTTGTGCACAGTTACAATCAAGACTGTCGCTTTCGTGTAGGACTAGGTTATAAATTTTGTGGAGGTTGCTGACGAGCATCTATGCTGAAGGCTACAAGCTTGTTTTATCTACGTTTCGGCGTTGACAGATTGTGGTCAGGCCAGCCCTTGACACTTTTCATTGCGGCAGCTGCCTTGTTGCATACACTTTCCCAACTATTCGATTCGAGTGGGAGGGCAGTATCGTCGGCGTGGGATAATATATCTGCGTCAACGTCCATTTCACGGAGCCCATTTGTGTAGAGTGGGAGGGGAGTCGGTCCAGGAGTGCTTCCTTGTGGGACCCCATGATTATTGTGGAGACTATTACTGGGGGAATCGCCTGCCCGGGTACGCTGTTTTCGGGATCCAATACAGCTGCGAAACCAGTTTAGTTCGATACCTGTGATGCCATATTTCCCAAGTTTCATTGGGAGCATTTCATGGGATACTGTGTCGGGGGCTTGCGCGGGGTCGGGAAGTACAGTAATACACTTTTTGTTGGCGTCTACATACCTAGTGTTATGCTCTGACATTTTTAGTACTGCATCTTGTGTTTCCCATTTTTCTATCTGAAGCCGTATTCGTTTTCGGATGACATGTGATTGGTTTCTAGATGATTACAGAGTTGTGTAATTACTATTTTTCCAAAATTTTTGCTAAAGCATCGGGTACTGGTATCGGTCGATAATTTGAGGGATCAAACTTCGGTCCATATCTGTCACCTGATACTTGATAAGAAAAATATTTTTTCGGTTGATTATGTTTAAAAAAAAATAAAAAATGATAATATTATATTAATTAATTAAATTCACAAGTATATGTGCACAATTAAGAAACTTTTTAGGCTACTTAACTTAATTTAGTGGTCAATTTAGTTATATATTAATCTATATATTTATTTATTTAACTTATCTATAAACTTAAATATGTTCTTTTTCTTTATTTAATATTAGTTCTTTATCTATATACACATTTATATAATTATAATAACCTTAAAGTTTATAAGAATGAATGAGCGATCGGAATGAATGAGAAAAAAAAAAAAAAACAGAAAAAAAGAAAGAAAGTGAAGTCACTATGATTAAAGTCTTAAATACTATCACCCCAGAACAGATATACAATCTAGTGGGGGGATAAAATCCACACAAATGCAATCTTATCTGCTTCGCAAAAATCAATTGTATTGTTTTTGGATAATTTTTATAAAATAAAATAAAATAAAATAAATATCGACTGTAATTTTTTAATTATAAAATAATTAATATTTCAATTTAAAATAAAGATTTAGGATCTTTTTAAAATAATTGGAGCTGCTTAAATACTGCAGATAGTCAAAATATAAAAACGAAGAGTCGGTTATAAAACAGTAAAATATAAAATTAAATCAATAACAATGTCGCAATAGAAATGGTCAATATATTTTTTTATATTATAATCCATCTTTGATAATCAATGATTGTATTTAGCACCTAAATAATACAAATTAGAAAATAAAAATAAAATAAAAATAAGGAAAGATTGTAATATAAATAATAATGGAAGATTAGGAAAATCAATACTCTCAAAGTCCTTAACAGAATACTTTTGGGTCCTTAATAAGCATATCCTGGACCTCGCTCTTAAATTGAACGTCTCCAAGACCCCTGACGCACAATGGAATCTTGTAATAAAATATGTTGAATCCTTATGTCATCCCGAGTGTCATAGGGTAGGTACGTACCGCAACCCCTTGCTCTTAACTAAGGAGAATGCAGCGTCTTCGAAATCAAAACGCGTTGGCGTAAAAGACAGTCGGCGTAATAGATAAGATACTCAAACTCGCGTCATGCAAAAAGCTTGTATTAGCTACCCGTTACTTACGGTATTTTGTATATAGTACAATAGCGCGTGGCTGCTTGATACGCCTGCAAGCCCCTGTTTATATATCTGTGCATAATGACGCTGCCGTTCATCTATTGCGCTGTACGTTCGCAGAAACCTCACCGATTTTGAAGTGATTGGTGCACTCTGCGTGCAAGATATAATGTGTTCAAGGTTCAGGTATGTATATTTTCCGTTTCTTTATTCTACCATAACTTTAAGTGTGATATCATCCCAAGTGTGATAAACCTAGGTACCCACCTTAACTGTCCAAATATTAAGTAAGTAGTTGTCTAAATGTCAATTAATTAACCCCTAAATATATCGTATTTAATGTCATATGAAAGGTCTGATTGTGTACATTCCGGAAATATATATCAATAAACACATAAACCACAAATATTTTATAAAAAAAAGTTTTGTTACTTGATAATCGAAGGCAACCGACTGATTGGGGCAGCGGATGCGCGCGATCGTTTCGATATACCTGCCGCGGGGTGCAAAGCGAAATTATTTTCCACTTTTAGTTTTGTCTAAGCGATCAGCCTAACAAAAGATTTGGGAACCGCTGGTCTACAGTAAAATGAATTTTGTCCTCTATTCATTGCGTACTAAATCGTTTTCTTTATATAATAAGCCCATTCGAATTGCTTTGCTGGGGGTTAACTGATGGGTACGTAGTTAGTTTCATACAGCGTCTGACGCGAAACAGACCTCTTACCAAAACAGACGCCTAAAATCTCTAACTAACCACATTGAATAAATAATTATACGTTAACATGTATGGAATGCTTCTGGAAAGCGTGCAGCACTTCGTTCAGGTAAGAATAATTTTGAAAATGTTTTTAAAAAAAGTACTAACGATATTATAGTAATACTAGCTGAGCTATGCCCACTTCCTTGGGCGGTAAAACTTTTTACTTGTGATGAAATTATGAGTGTGGTTTGGTTAGTACTGAGTGCTATGATTTATTTCCTGACTGCCAAAAGAAGGGTTATATTTTTACTGCATATGTATGTATGTATTTATTTGCATGCCAATTTGACTATATTACCGCTATTGGTGAGTGTCTTCATGTGAGTGTCTTATTTGTGAGTGTCTTATCTCTTTAACCATTTATGCAGTAAAAATGAAATTATATGCAGTAAAAAGGAAAAGTCTTTTGTTTTAAACAATTGAGACGATAAATTTACTTATTTTGATATGAATTAATATAAAATACTACTTTTTGTTACTTAAATGTTAAATTTAGACATATGCTGTTGCTGACCTTTTTGTAGGCATTACCAAGCTCTACAACTTTTCCCTAGAACTCAATCATATATCTCTCATCGTTAAGGCAACGTTCGTTAGAAACGTTTTCGTTCGACCGTTTTTTCCGACCTACTTTGGAAATCCGTCTACCACGAAAAAGTCTTTTCATTTTTCGGATTAATATATAGCCTATGATACTCACAAATAACGTGGATTTCTATTGGTAAAATAATTTTAAAAATCGGTTCAGTAGATCCAGAGATTACTTCCTACAACGTCACAAACTTTACCTCTTTATAATATTAGTATAGATAAAATACAGACTATCGCGGATGTTTGACATTATGAAAGGTTTTGAAAACGAATTTGCCGGTTGAATTTTGTAGCAACCGACGTTTCGGCGATGTAGGAACCGCCGTTGACCAGGGAAGACTGAAGCGCCGTCAATCCATTGTTCCAGTAGGCGGCAAACCGCTGCCACTACGCAGATTATAATGTTGGTGGTGGGGCGGCGGTTTCGAAGCGCGTGAATTTTGAAAATCCGTCGTACACACAACACTCACTGTATCCTGCGTTAAGGTCCCTGCGTTCGGCGATGGGCATTGAAAACTTTTCAAGAAGGGGGTTCCAGGTAAAAGAGATTATAAAACCGTCGTATCCATTGAAGTTCCGGGTTCTTCTTATTTCAATGACTTACCGGATCATTCAGGGGAAATAAAATTGTTCTTTGGATAGCACAATGGGATTTTGAAACTGCAGCCAGTGGTTAGTGCCGCTATTTAATATGTGTTTGCAGATCGCCGATTTTTCTCGCTGAACGTTTTCAACAGCTTTGATGCGTTCCATCAGTCGAGTGACTCAAGCCGTTTCGTTTGTCCAACGTAGGGTAAACAACAGATGCATTCGACTTTATACACACCTGGGGTTTGCAGTGGTATTACATCCTTCACAGGCCTCAGAGATCGAGCAATATTTTGGGTCGGTTTGAAATTCGTTTTTATGTCGAATTTGTTTAGCACTTTACTTATTCGTTCTGTCACACCCTTGACGTATGGTAAGAATGCTCGTGATCTACTCGGTTTCTGAGTTTCATCTGTGTTGGGTTGTGTGCGTTTCTCGCGATATTTTCCGTAACCGTTGTTTCCTAAAGACATCATTGACATGCTTCATCGTCCTTTTATATATATAAACAAATATGAAATGCTGTTCGTTGGTAATGGTTGAAGAGCTGAACCGATTCGGCTATTTTTAACTTTAAAATGTTTGTAATTGTCCAAATAAGGTCCGAACGGAAAGGAAAATTGGAAACGTTGCCTGGAAAATTGGAAAATTTCGGAATAACTGAAAGTGCCTTTTTTAACTAACGATTCGAACGATGGATATCCGTAATTCTTTTTTTAATAGGAACGACATAGGTTGATATTTTTTTAGTTTTGATCGCTATGCTCTCGGGATGAAATATTTGAATCGAATGTATTTAAAAAAATTTTAATCTAAGATCTTGAGAAAAATCCGAGAAATAGCATTTCAGGATAAATGAAATCTAATTACATTTTTCTACTTTTGTTTTGTTTTGCGTTCTGTCCAACAAATGTATTTATTCTATTTATATTCCAATTTATTTAATTCGGTATTGATCTGTATTTTAAATGTGCCGCCACAATGATGACTTCGCCCAGACGCTGCTAACTTCGAAATGCCAAGATGTCTTACTTGGAATCAACTGTGTGAAAATAATTAACAACGGAAACAACGAAACCCAACGTTTCTATTGTCCTCGATCTACCATAAGTTATTATTCAGTGTGGTGGTCCTAAATTGCTGCTACCTTATAAGTGTTTGTAATGTTTTCATTGATGGCTCTTTATATTCCGATAAGGAATCGTGGGGCAATAGAGCGACCCTTGGGGAATACCAATTGTTCAATTAAATATTGTATCTCTAGTATTGGAAACGGTCCATGCAGCATTAATATCTTGCTTTTTTTGCTCTTAGTAATGGATACAAGATGAGACGGGATGATGCTTAAATGAGTCACGTCTCGTCTCGTGAAAAATGTAATCTCGTTTCGAAAAAATCGAGACGATACTAGTATTAGTCTCGTCTTGATTTTTGTGTGTGACTTTTGTGTGTGCGGCTTTGTATGTGACTTAAGGTCAAATAAAACTAAAGTGTCTGTGTGCAAAACCAGGGGCGGATCTATATAAGGGCTTTTTGGGCTGCAGCCCAGGGCCCCGTGGATATAAAGGGCCCCAGCCTCCATTGAAAATAATGGACAATATTGTGAATTAAAAAACAAAATCCCAAATTTTCAAAAATCCTACCATAAGGTTGGCAACCCTGAGAACAAATTCTCGCATCTATTCGGGGGGACTCCTCGCCGCTTGTTTGCAGTGTATTTTCTCGCAAACGCAGTCATTCGCAGCAAACAAGCTTCATGTATCAATTTCTCGGTGGATGGGGCGGACCGCTAGCGACAAATTCTTTTGCAATACCTTTTTTTAAAAATCTTTATTCATAGAAATAACATCTATGTTATTTCTATGAATACAGTTGAGTTCCTACCGAGGCTAGTGCCTTGTCAATAGGTAACTATAGTAATGAATGTTTGTTTATTTTTTTCTTATATTAACTAGCTTTACAAATAATATTACTACTTGCTTAATTAAGCTACTAATTAATATATTAATACAATTAGTATTAATATTGTTTTGTCTATTTTAGTGAAAAGTTAAATGTTTGTGTGTGTCAGTTGTGTTTGTGTGTCTGTCATATTAAACAAATAAAATATTGTATTGTCCTCTTTTTTTATATATTGTGTAGGTACCTAGTGACCTAGACATCATTATCGAAAACAGTTTTTTTGCAAAATGGCAATTCGTTGATTAATTAAGCAGGCCCCCAAGTAATATTAACCCAGGGCCCAACAAACCCACGGTCCGCCCCTGTGCAAAAATAAAGTTTCTTCTTTCCTTGCGAGAAGTTGCCTTGATGATCTTTTTGTCACAATGTCATGCTTGTATAATAAGATCATTATTTTACTTTCCTGTTAAAGGAAAGTATTGCCAACGCACTTCTATGTGGGTGTATTCCTCCACGATAGCGCCCGAACGCGTCATCCGATTGAGCTGAAATTTGGCATATGCAGGCATCATTTGGTCATAGCAAGAGTTGAAATATTGTGATTGAAATCGGTTCACCAGGGGGCGTGCTAGTCAAACTTCAATCTCAAAATATTGGACTTAGAGACTTGATTCGGTACACAGATGCGTCGTAGGGTCGAAACCATATTGTTAAATTTTGGTTGCAATATCTCTTATATAAGCGACCCAAAAACGACATATAATAAATACTAGCTGACCCATGCCCACTTCGTTAGGCGGTAAGACTTACCTGTGATGAAATTATGAGTGTGATTCGGTTAGTACTGAGTGCTATGATTTATTTCCCGACTGCTAAAAGACAGGTTATATTTTTACTGCATATGTATGTATGTATTTGCATGCCAATTCGACTATAATGCCGTTATTTGTGAGTGTCTTCTTGTGAGTGCTTATTTGTGAACGTATTATCTCTTTTACTATTTATGCAGTAAAAGGGAAATTATGTGCAGTAAAAGGGAAAAGTCTTTTGTTTTAAACACTTGAGACGATAAATTTATTTATTTTGATAATAATTCATTATTGTTGATAATATGACCAATAAACATGATAAATATTTAAATTATTTTTTTAATATAAAATACTACTTTTTGTGACTTAAATTTAAAAGTTAGACATATGCTGTTGCCGATTTTTTTGTAGGCATTATTAAGCTCTACAACTTTTCTCTCGAACTTAATCATATATCTCTCATCGTTAAGGCAACGTTAGTTAGAAACGTTTTCGTTCGACCGCTTATTCTCAGACTTACTTTGTAAATCCGACTACCACGAAAAAGTCTTTTTATCTTTCGGATTAATATTATAGCCTATGACACTCACAAATAGAGTGGCTTTCTATTGCTTTTAAAAAATTTTAAAAAATCGGTTTAGTAGATCCAGAGATTACTTCCTACAACGTCACAAACTTTACCTCTTTATAATATTAGTATAGATTATGTATAATAGCATCGAGCCGCTTGACGCTAGCCAAGAAACGAACCATATTGGAAAATAGCCAATTTTTTACATCGGAAATGCTACAAAAAATATTTGCCGTCATACAATATAAAAATATATACGCCGAAAATATTCTTCTTCCGATATAAAATCAATGCTAGAATGCTTTAACTTTGTAGTAAATAGACAAAGTAGGTACTCAGGATGTATAGAGTTACAGACGAAAATATTGGTGCGGTAAAGGGGGGAGCGGGGGGAGGGTGGCCTGCTTGCCGGGAAATTGTTGGATTGACAGCCGATTTTTTTAACTAGTATACAAGAACTGCTATCATATAACGTTCAGCACCTTATTATATCGAAACAGTATGATTTAAGTGATTAATTGTTGATTTAGTATTTACAATTTGTTAGACTTGTTAGATAATCTATGGTATAACTATAACAATAACTTTACATTTATTGGATTGGCTCTGTGATCTAAATATCCTCGGTCTGTCAAACTGTCAAACAGTACTAAATATTGTTGATGATTGTTGCAGCTGGAATATGGCGAAGACGTTTGGAATCACGTGCTCAGGGAGGTCGGTCATGAGTGCACGGTATTTACAACACACGAGGTAAGCAATTACCTACCTAGAGTCATTGATTATCGATGGTATCTCTTCTGCGCCGGCGACATGCAGGTGGTTCTTATAGCATTGCCCGGCGAAACTTATATCAATTTATTGGGAGATATTTGTTTTATAAAGGACTGTTTGGTTATAAACTCATAATATACTCAACTATAAATAATATAACCAATCATAACAATAATAACATTCAATAACAATAGTGCCATCTATCGCATTCTTATTAGATTAAAATGCCATCTATTAGTCTATTTGATCGTTAAAGCGCCCAAATATTGCATATTGAAACTTGAATACCAATTAAGAAATCGACATCTTTATGTAAAAATATTAAAATATTAAGAGCTATTATTTAATAATACGTTTGTCATATATATAAATAAATACAAACGGAGCTGCCATGGAATTCACCGACCGGAGTCGGGCCCATCATAATACTATTTTTTTACACTTCTGGGGGGTGATCAGTGGATTCCGGACTTACGAACCGGCTGTGGTAGGTTTAGGACAGCTGTCTTGCCACATGTGAGCGTTCACCTTGCCACCCATTCACTCCCCCTTCGAAGCCATAGAATTTGAGATGCGCAAATCGCAGTTTTAGATAATTTTTCTAAGAAAGAGTTGATTATTTTTCTGGAAAGGCCAAGATCTTTAAAGAGGTGAAATAGAGATTTAGCTGGCAGGCCACGAGCGCCAACTTCCACCGCGTGAAGGTGAACAGTGAAGCCGTTCCGGGTTACGGCATTTGCAAGATCATGGTATTTATTTAATTTGTACTCGTGGTCTTTTGGGATATTTGATTCCCATGGAACAGTTAATTCTACGATAAGAGCCACCTTCCGAGATAGAGAGTAAAGAGTTATATCTGGACGGAGGGCTGTGCATCCGAGACTTTCAGGGAATTTATACTGCTTAGAGACCGAATCAACCTCCAGAATCCAATCTGTAGCTTTCTCGATTATTGAGAAAGGTTTTGTAGTTAAATGTTTTTTGCCTTTAGAGCCATCCCGCACAAACTGTATTGGGGGTTTGGAGGATACTGTCAAACCCTTGTTGGCACGAGCCACTGAGAGACTAATTACCTCGCGAATAACAGCGAGAACTTTGTCATGGCGGTAAGTGTACCGTCCTTGATCTAAGGCCACCTTGCAGCCAGCTAGAATGTGCCTAGCTGTGCAAGGGGTATTGCTACAGAGGGGACAAGAACTATCCTCGGCAAAGCTCCAACGAGCGAGGTTACTGGGGTCTGGAAGTGTATGCTGAAAGGCATTCAAATAAAATTTCAGCATCTCTGGCGTCCAGTCATAGAGCATTACCTTCCAGTGCATTGGAGGCGGAATGCAAAAGTCACCAATTGTTGTCCAATCATTCTGGCATTGAAGGCCAATAGCATGAGCCATACTCTTGCTGTCGTAATCTCCCCGCAAAAGAGACTTCTTCAAGTCCACGTCGCTCGTGGTTGTACTGCCATACCCCAGACCAGTGCCATTCTGGCTGATTCCAGTAAGGAACCTTTTGTGGAAGTCTACGCGGGCTTGTAGTTCATTTGAATCACTACAGCCACTTATTACGTGCTTCGATATTGCCGGATCTTTGGAATTGCACAGAATCGAATTTTTGGTTATTCTGGAGTTGGCGTAGAGCAGAGAGGGCAGTTTAAGCGCTAGCCCAAAATTTTGTTTGGACCTGAAGAGAGTCGAGGGGTCAGCTGGTTTGGCTAAGGACAGCCAGGATTTTAAACTAGCTGTCACCAGTGCATCTAGACGGGACAGTTGGGTTTTGGTAAAATCGTAAATAAGAAAGGGCCATGACAAATGTGACGTTAGATAATTGTCATAGATCCAGGCCTTACGAGGGCCAGAAATTAGCAAGGCATCTATTTTCGCCAGGCAACTTTTGAAATGCTCTATAACATGATCGCCCGAGACGTCTTTTCCCTGATGGGTGATTTTTCTGCCGAGGAATTTGAAATGATTGTTTGGGTCTATAAGGGAGATATTAGAGCCCTTATAGACCAATTTGGGGTCATAGGATGTAAATTTTGTGCCCATGCGGGCGAGTCCAAGGCAAAAACATTTGGAGGGCTTCACTTTTATACAGCCTGACCAGTCGCAGAAAAGCTCCACTTTCTGTAATAGCAGGGAAAGCTGCTTGGGGCTTCTGGTAATGAAAGTTAGGTCGTCGGCAAAAGCGAGGCACGACGAGGTGTATTGGCCGTCTGTTTTAAAACGGTAGCCCCACTTCCTGTCAAACTGGCTCAGGCTTTCCAGAAGTATATTAAAAACTATATTAAAAATCGTCGGGGAGAGGCAACAGCCCTGAAATAGTCCAATTGAATATGGTATAGAGCGGGTAGTCCATTCTTGCGTTTTAACATGGAAAGTCAGACAGTTGTAGTAGGAGGCTACAATGTCACGCACGACTGGTGGGAAGTTGTACCAGCGGAGTGCAAAGTGGAGGAGACTGTGTCGGACTGACCCAAAGGCATTCTCTAGGTCGAGCCAGCATACATTGATTTGGCGTTCGTGCTGTCTCGCATCCTTGATGGCAGCAGCCAGGAGAGAGTTGTGCTCGAGGCAGCCCGAGACGCCGCGCATGAAGCCTTTTTGAACTGATACTCCAAGGTACTCATTCCGGTGCATGAATTCGCTCATCCTCGTGTGGACTATGCTAAAAAAGATTTTGGCCACAGTGTCTGTGAGAGCAATGGGCCGAGCGTCCTTAGGTCCGGTGCAAACTGGGACCTTCGGAATTAAGATGACTGTCGCTCGGCCAACTATTTTATTACTATTTTAATTTGAGATACGATACCGCAACGGCATGTTTAGAACGCCATTTATTGGGCTACTGAAAATAAGAGAAGATTAATCAATATTTGGAACAGTGTCATATGAGTGTCACATACATAGCGTTTTGAAGTAAAATCCTAGCTGCCAAAACATAGTAAGGCATTGAGCAATCCAATACCCTTAATAATCAATAATACATGATAGATGGTAGTGTGGTAAACATTTTTGATTACATTTCGTACATTACATTTTTGGATAACCTATCAGTAATATAATATAATTTGTAACAGAATCATTTGTGCATATATCAATTTCTTGAGAGTAAAGAGCGCTCTTTCGAAGATGGGCGCTCCTTCGAATGTGCATTCCGACTGATAACTGGGGGAGTCTTAGAACGGCTTTTGTTTCCTTTATGGCGGCTGTTTACCTAATGACAGTCGCTCTGAAAACGACCTATTGGCTACCCGATCCTGAGTAAAAGACAGGCAAAGGACGCCATGGTCCGCGATGATTCGAACTGAATCGCCGCTTACAAGCGACCTCGAACCTGTAACCAATCGGGCGGCCAGAGGAAACTTGACATAACTGTTATAAATAGGATAGAAAACGAATTTACCGCGTGAAATTTGTAGGACCCGACGTTTCGGTGACGTTGCAATATAGCCCCAAAATATAGCTCGATTTTTGAGGCCTGTAAAGGATGTAATACCACTGCAAACCCCGGGTGTGTATAAAGTCGAATGCAGCTGCGGTCTAGCCTACGTTGGACAAACGAAACGGCCCATAGCCACGCGACTGACAGAACACATCAAAGCTGTTAAAAACGTTCAGCGAGAAAAATCGGCGATCTGCGAACATATATTGGATAGCGGAAGTAACCACTGGATGCAGTTTCAAAATCCCATTGTTCTATCGAAGGAACAATTCTACTTTCCTCGCATGATCCGGGAAGCCATTGAAATAAGAAGAACTCCGAACTTCAATAGAGACGACGGCTACAAACTCGCTTCTACGTGGAACCCTCTTCTTAAAATGTTCCCGCCGCCGAACGCCGAACGCAAAGACGTAAAACAGGATACAGTGAGTGTTGTATGCAAGACGGATTTTAAAAATTCCCGCGCTCCGAGCCCGGCCCCCCACCACCGTTTAACCTACGCAGTGGCGGCAGCGGTTTGCGGCCTACCCGCAAAACAACGGACTGACAGCTCTTCAGTCTACCCTAGACAACGGCGGCTGCAACGTCACCGAAACGTCGGGTCCTACAAATTTCACGCGGTAAATTCGTTTTCTATCCTATTTATAATGTCAAACAACCGCGATAGTCTTCGATTTTATATTGACATAACTGGTAGCGAGGGCGCATGGTTAGCCCGCTGGGTTAACTACCCAGTGCCGGGCGGTAAGGTTGCTCTGTTGCGGGCTAGTTGGCGGAGCTGGATTGTGGATTGTCATTGTCTAAAGAACGAAGCAGTACTGTTTCCTATAGAGCGGGGGTGCTTGCGGACCTTACGGCAACTGCTCTTGAAATGACCATCGGCCATCCGATCCTCGGTGAACAGCCGGGCAAAGGACGCTGCGGTCCGCGATAGATTCGGTAAACACCGTTTCACCGCTTCGTAAGGGAGAGGACCGCGCAAGCGACCTCGAACTCGTAACCAATCGAGAGACCGGAGTAATCTGGTCACAATTGGAAGTAAGGGTGTGAGTGTAGGCCCGCCGGGTAACATTCCTGGCTATCTCGCGGTTAAGGCGTTGGCCTCTTACGGGCTTGTGGCGTAGCTAGACGGTGGACTGTTTTGTCCTCAAGTCTTCTGCGCTCACTCCAGGGAGATAGAACGACTAATCGTTAAAATTTCCTGAGGTTACTAGCTCGCCCGCTGTAGTCGACAACCCAAGTTGTCTAAAGAACGATCTGAAAGAACACCTGAAATAGCCAAAAGAACGATCAGATATAGTTATACCAGCCTGGGGTGATGGGTTCGACCGTTGTAGTCGACACCGCTCAACTGTCACTGTACCTTAAATAAGTATCATAGTATTGTCAGTGTGCAAACACTCTTCAGATATACCCGGATTCGCTGATACCCCGCATAGCGTCAGCGTTGGCTCGTCTAGTGATGCGGCTGCCATCGGAAGACAGCCCCAGCGCCAAGGTCCCAGCGGTGGCCAGGCTCGAGGGCTTCAGGCACTGGTCTCCGAGGAAAGGCAGCGGGGAGGGCGTCTTCCTCTTCGCCAAGTCCACGAAATCTGTCAGAAAGGCTTCCGCCGAGACTCTTCAACCGACGGCCAACGAGTTCATGATGTTCTTTGGGAGGTGCTTCGTTCGGTATTTCAGTAATTATGGGTGAGTGATTTACAACTCTACATTTCTTTGACCCGAAAGACTCAGGGTTAGGTTCCCCTAGGAATCAACCTTCTGGCGCTCCTGGACGGTCTGCGCACCGTGCGGCATTAGCCAATCGACTGCGCACTCTGACTAACATCTTGCGGTGTCGACTACAACGGGCGAACCCGTCACCACAGGACGTTTTAACGATTAGTCGTTCTATCGCCCTGCAGTGAGCGTAGAAGACTTTGGACAATAACAATCCAACGTCTAGCTACGCCACAACCCGTGAGAGTCCAACGCATTACCGCGAGTTAGCCAGGAATAAACCCGGCGGGCTCGAGATACTCGCGCCCTCACTTCCAATTGTGACCAGATTTCTCCGGTCTCTCGATTGGTTCCGAGTTCGAGGTCGCTTGCGCGGTCCTCTCCCTTACGAAGCGGTGAAACAGAGGCGAGGTCGCTATCGCGGACCACAGCGTCCTTTGCCCGACTCTGAACCGGGATCGGATGGCCAATGGTCATTTCAAGAGCAGTCGCCGTAAGGTAGGCAACCACCCCCGCTCTATAGGAAACAATACAGCTGGGAACTGTATTGTTTCCTATAGAGCGGGGGTTCAGAGTCGGGCAAAGGACGCTGTGGTCCGCGATAGCGACCTCGCCTCTGTTTCACCGCTTCGTAAGGGAGAAGACCGCGCAAGCGACCTCGAACTCGGAACCAATCGAGAGACCGGAGAAATCTGGTCACAATTGGTAGTAAGGGCGCGAGTGTCGCCCGCCAGGTAACATTACTGGCTATCGCGCGGTAAGGCGTTGGTCTCTTACGGGTTGTGGCGTAGCTAGATGGTAGACTGTTTTGTCCCAAGTCTTCTACGCTCACTCCAGGGAGATAGAACGACTAATCGTTAAAACGTCCTGTGGTGACGGGCTCGCCCGCTGTAGTCGACAACCCAAGTTGACCCGAAAGACTGGGTAGCAAATGGTTTCGTGCAGCTTAAGCTATAAGATCCATTTTGATCTCGGATCGGCTCAACTCACGATTCAGCTCCTATTCAGAAGCCTCCACGATCGGAAGGCTATCCCGTGTAAGACTCTCGCGTCCCAGGCCTCGTGGCTTGTGGACCGGATTCTTCTGGTGTGATTGCATCCCGGCGCTACTGGACGGTTTGCACACCGTTCGGCGACGCCAATCGGTTGTGCACTCTGACTAATTGCTGAAGGAGTCTGGTGACTTTGGACTGTCTCCTAAGCAGGTGGTGAACGGTTTCATGCAGCTTGGGCCTCAACATCCATTTTGTTCTCGGATCGGCTCAACTCACGATTCAGCTCCTATTCAGAAGCCTCCACGTGCGGAAGGCTACCCCGTGTAAGACTCTTGCGTCTCAGGCCTCACGGCTTGTGGACCAGTTTCTCCCGGTGTGATTACATCCCGGCGCTACTGGGCGGTTTGCGCACCGTTCGGCGACGCCAATCGGTTGTGCATTCTGACTAATTGCTGAAGGAGCCTGGAGACTTTAGACTATCTCCTGAGCAGCGGGGGTGGATTTGACCTGTCATCAACCACTCTTGAAATAACCATTGGGCTACCTGATTCTGAATTCAGAGCCGGGAAAAGGATGCCTTTGGTCCGCGATAGATTCTTACAGAATCACCACTGAAGAGGTCGCGTAAGTGACTTTGAACCCGTGACCAGGCGGGAGGTTGGAGGTATCGTGACGGTTAATTCCAGATGGAATATATAAGCTTGTGCTTGAGCGGACATTCTATAAACGTTACAATTATTAAAGTTACATTAATCAATGTGTGAATACGTTAAAAAAATCGGCTGTGTCACCCCAAGACTTTCCCGGCAAGTATCCAAGGACTGTTTCATCTAAATATTGTAACACTTCCCTCTTCCCCCCCTTCCTAATAGCGAATGTGTTTTCGTCCGAAACTTTATTTATACCTCCATAGTAGTCGGGTATCTATTTACTAATAACTCAGTCGAATTAAGCGTTTCGACGCTATCGTGGAAGAATACAGACAGACTGACACACAGAAGTGCGTTCACAGTACTTTGCTTGCCAGGAAAGTAAGAATCCAAATGGCTAGGAGAAATTTTATTTATTATACAGTCAAAAATTAATAAAAAGATTATACTTAGCAATGAAAAGTTGAAAATCACGATTAAAAAGTTTAAATAATTAATTAACCTAATTAAAAATAGTCATAGCTATAAATTGTTATGAAATAATTAAAATGTCAAAAAAAGATAATTGTACATAATTTGGTAAGAAACCCAATTTATGATATAAGGGAGTTTGAAAATTCTGAGTTTATTTTCCATGTTGATGATTAATGAAATGCGTAAAGTTTTAAATTAAACATAATGGTATTAGGATAGCTGACATTCTAATTTTCATATAATTCATTATACATCTATTCATTTTAAAAAAAATACAAAGGCATATTGCTGGATTGATAATAATATATATATATATATATATATATATATATATATATATATATATATATATATATATATATATATATATATATATATATATATATATATATATATATATATATATATATATATATATATATATATATATATATATATATATATATATATATATATATATATATATATATATATATATATATATATATATATATATATATATATATATATATATATATATATATATATATATATATATATATATATATATATATATATATATTGATTATTCTACATAGAATTTTCATTTGTATTTTAATATATTATTCTCCCTGACTCTTATATCACATTAGTATATATTGATTATTTGTATGTAGGTAATATTGAATATAATATTACACCCACAATAGTTATGTTTTTAATAATAAAATTTATAGCATTTAATTTTGTGACGCATCCAACTGTAGGAATACCTATCTACTGGAGTAGTTGATTGTATTGTATTGTATTGTAATCAAATAACATTAATAATAAATAAATTTATTAGGTTATTATAAAAAAAAAATAAAGTAGTTAAAAAATCATAATCTTCATAGTCATCAGAGAGATAATCATAATCAAATATAATCAGATATAAAATAATCACAATTCATAGAATGTTATTTTCTAACAAATCGTTGTACTCCACTTTACTCTCCCTACTCCCTTTTCGAAACTAATATGACCCCCCTCCCCCTTCTCTAGTTCAGACCCCGGGTGAGCCTTTATGAACAATAGGTAACGTTGAAATGTTGAGGATGTCCTCACGAGAATAACTTTCTTTCCAGGTACGAGAAGCTCATAAGCACATCCGGCCGACACTACTGTGACTTCTTGGAGTCTTTGGACTACCTTCATCAAAGGGTTCGATTCACGTATCCCAAGATGAAAGCAATGTCCATGCAGCTGGAAGCCTGCGACGAGAACGGAGCCAAAGTCCTTTATAAATCTTCGCGAAGGGGCTTTTCGCATTATCTGATAGGTAAGTACTAATTCCACCTTGAGTGACCGATGTCAAAATGCCTCCTGTTTTCCTTAATCCCCATCGCGGTTCTGGTCGATATTTAGAATGACGCGATAGATTCGGTACACACCGTTTCACCGCTTCGTAAGGGAGAGGACCGCGCAAGCGACCTCGAACTCGGAACCAATCGAGAGACTGGAGTAATCTGGTCGCAATTGGAAGTAAGGGCGTGAGTGTAAGCCCGCCGGGTGACACTCCTGACTATCTCGCGGTTAAGGCGTTGGCCTCTTACGGGCGTGTGCCGGAGCTTGATGGTGGACTGTTTTTGTCCAAGTCTTCTGCGCTCACTTCAGGGAGACAGAACGACTAATCGTTAAAACATCCTGAGGGACGGTCTCGCCCGCTGTAGTTGACAACTCTAGGTGCTCAACGCAGTACTACGATGTGGCAGCTAGAATTTTCCTACAAAACGCACATTGTAGATGGTACTCATAGTTCTAAAAATTGATCAATCATCTTGTATGTTCATTATGGCGGCGTTCATGGTAAAACAGTATGGCGGCAAATAATAGATGGCGCTCAAAACACGCTTTTATGGTATTCTATTTCAAAATAAAATAATAATATAATAACAAACTAATTTTTAAATAATAGCTTTTATTATTTTAATAATATTTACATAACCACGTCAATTTTCAATTTGGTATACAAGTTTTAATTTGTAAGAATTACGCACCTTAATGTTCAGATATACTAATATATGGTATTCTAGCTCTCTGTATTGGGATGTAATCAGCCTATAAAGAAATGAGATAGACATAATTTATTGTTATTATTGTTATCATTGCTTAAATTATTTGGTCTTTATAATCAATAAGTCCCTTATAAAATACCAATCATTGTCAATGTTATTATAGATGGCCCAATAAATTGCTTTTAGTTTCGCCAAACAATACTCTAAACACCACCATGTCTCTGGCGTAGAAGGGTTACCAAAACGTACTATGACACTGAGCGGGGAGTTATGGGCCCTGTTGCTGTTAGGCCACTAAGACCCATGCGTTTAGGGTCGATTAAACTCTCGGGTCAACACCCATCCGGCGGTCCTCCACGCAGAAGTGAGAGCCCGGGTAGGACCCCGGCCCACTGGCCGTTTTCTTCTAGGAGTCAACCTTTGGATGTTCGGGGGGATCGACAGCCGGGGAAGTCTGGAAACAGTACTGTATCCTATAGAGCAGGGATACTCGTTAACCTTACGGCAAGTGCTCTTGAACCGACCAATCGGCTACCCGATCGGGTGACCAGCCGGGCAAAGGATGCCGTCGTCAGCGATAGATTCGGTAGACACCGTATCACCGCTACGTAAGGGAAAGGACCGCGCAAGCGACCTTGAACCTGTAACCAGTCGGGAGACCGGAGTACTCTGGTTTCAAGTGGAAGCAAGGGCGCGAGTGTCGTCCCACTGGGTGGTTAACCTGGTTATCCCGCGGTAAGGCGTTGGTCTCTTACAGGCGAGAGGCGTAACTAGACAGTGGATTGTTTTCGCCCCAAGTCTTCTACGCTCACGGGAGACAGAACGATCTAATATAGTTAAAACTTCCTGAGGTGACGGGTTCGCCCGTTGTAGTTGACAGCTCTAGTTATGGTATTGAGCATATAATATAATCAAAGAGCTTATACCCTATATAAACAATGGTAGAACGGAAACTTCATATATAAGTCCTAATACATATATTATGCTACTATGTTCTGCTACTTGTCTTCTTCTACAATACAACTGCTTAACTACCCTTCAGCAGTAAGTAACTTCATTCAACAACATCGATCACAATTCTCTTTCCAGGCCAGCTCCAGGAAGTTGCAAAGAAGTTCTTCGACCTGTCCTTAAGCGTACACATCCTGACGGAGGAAATGGACAAGTCTGGAAATATGAGGCTTTCGTTGAGGCTCGACTTCAATAATACAAAATACGTAAGTATTACCAACTAGCAGAGCGTAGCTGTATATCATTCACGAGAACGTTTCCAGGATTCAAAATTCTATTCTTGATTGGTACTATGTTTGTTAGAAACTTGTACACAACGCGGAAAGAGTATACTTTTTTGTATTTTTTTTGTATTTGTTGAGTGGGGCTTTTCTAAGGTCTTTATGAGCCCTGTAACACTGCGACCATTGCTGATCTATTGTGTTCACCAACTTTTATAGCTCTGCGCTAAGACTCGCGTCATTTAAGAACCGCAACAGGCTTTTGGCGCCAGATTGTTTTACCTCCTCAGGTTGGAGGTAATGACCACCCAAGTGGGTTTATTTTTCATGAGGTGCTGGGGAGTTTCCTCTGCTCCTTGGCAGAACCTGCACATTTTTGTGTCTCTGAGCTTGAGGTTGAACATGTGTTTCTTCAGGCACAATGCCCCGTGAGCGCCCTCACCAGTTTGCGTAGATTGTTCCTATTTAGCGATAAGGCCTCACGGGCCGTCTTACGGTCGTAAGCCTTAATTAGCACTTTGGAATGATTCAACCCATGGCGTGTTGTTCCAGTGGTTGCCGGATTGTTCTAAACATATTTGTTTGAGTATTAGGTTTGCAAGGCTTTTTGGTACGCCACAGCAAGGTTCAAGGCCGTATAACGTT